>JPFM01000124.1:80173-255577 GCA_000733375.1 Paramecium sexaurelia | reverse complement strand
TATAATATTTTAATTTGAATAATAAATATGCTTTTATTATATAATGGTAAATTAAAAAAACAATTATTAGAAGTTATAAATAATTTATTTTAAAAAAGGAGAGGCAACGTGTAATAACGTAAAATACATATACGGTGAAAAGAATTTTGATTAAGAATATAAAAAATTCAAAAGGAGATGACTAAGGAGAAAAAGTTAAAAAGGAAATCTAGGAAATTTAATAAATTCTTTCATTTTCGATAAAGATTATTTTTGATAATCAATATAATAGCTCTTTTAACTATGATTACGATCGTGAATAATTTAAAATTTAACTTACAAAATCCAAATTATTTTTAATTGAAATAAATAAACAATCTAAATTAATTTGAAGAGTTTTGTTAAACTTTTCATAATTCTTAAAAGTTTTTAAAAATAAAAGATTAAGTTCCTTCTAATCGATTTAACTTTAATAATGTTTATGCTAAATTCTTATTGCTTCTCATACATTTTTTTTTAGAATAAAAATAAAATATATAAGGATTCATTTTTCAGGCATAATTGTAATATTCTAATGCTTCATCATTTCGATTCATATTTTTGAGTGTGTCAGCTTGGTTTATGATTTCAAAATATACCTTTAATAGCATAATAATGAACTTCATTCAAATTTCAATTAATTGTGCAATCAAAATGCTATATAACTTCCTCGTTTCGATTCATAATTCTAAGTGTATCAGCGTAATTTACTATTTCAAAATATATATATGTTAATATTATAATCATCTAAATAATGATTTCTTTTATCACTTGATATAGAATAGTCTTAAATTTTATAACTATTACATTAGAATTAATCTTTAAATGAAAATTACATATCTCTATTAATTTCTAATTAAATATAATGAGTTTTCTTAAGTAATTAATAATTTATAACAACATTTGTAATTTGTTTTTTATTTAACTACCTATTAAAGCTTAGAGTTTCTTTTTTAATACTTCTTATTTTGATGAAAACCTGAATTTTATCTTTATTTGATTCTAGATTAAATAAATGCCTATAATTTATCATATTTTTATTAAGCATATTTAATATAAATTGATTAACGTAAAAACTATAATAGAAGCTGTGAATAAATTATTTATCCTTCCATTACTTTTTCGATTATTGTTGGCTTTCTCTTTTATCTTTTATTATTTTAACATTTTCTATTTAAAATAATAGAACCCTTCCCTTTTCCTTTATTTTTACCATCAATCTAATACTGTAATTAAATGTACATCTTGATTCGCGTTAGATCAATTTATATTATTTTAAGACTGTATAAATAAATTTTATTGCTTTAAATTCAAATCCTACAATATTTCACAATCTTTTAGTTTACCATTTGTTTATCTAAATTAATTTATAAAAAAACTCAAGCAATTATTACAATTTCAATTAAACCTAATTTTTGAAATAAAGACTAACTTTGGATATATGAGTTTCTGATAATATATTTGAAAAAATAATTTATTTTAGTTTAATTTATGATTCAATTAGGTTAATTTTTACCCTTTTGCAAAATTAGAAATATTTTTATTAAATTACTTTGAACTAAATTAGTTTAGATGTTTACAAACTATTTCAATTATTTAACTGATTATCTTTATATCAAAAAATAGCAGAAACATAGAGGCACATTTTTACCAAGAGATTAGATATTATTATTACTATTATTCCTGTTAAGGAGAAACATAGATTATATATTCATTTAATGTAATTCATTCTGTGTTAAATTCGACCATTTATAATTTTACAATTTTTTCTTCTATTAATCGTTTTATTTTTAGCCCTTCTCTCTTTTTTATATCTTTCCTATTAAAATTAAAAAAAAATCTTCGTATTTTATATTTAAGTGATTCTCTAAGATATGCTAGTCTGTTAAATATTTTTTATGAAAGGTACATAATTTCCATTAATTTTGATATAATTTACTCATATTTTTTGGAATAAATGTATTCATTTTATTAAAAATTAGGTAATTTATTATAGCGGTGGGGGTGCATTTTGATATACTTAAAACACTTTTAAGCTTCGTATTCTTAATTTTTATAAGTCTTGTTTTTAGGTTAGAAATCTTTGAGGCATTATAGCTTATTCACTATATCTGATGACTGAATTAATAAACAATTTCCAAATGTTTATTTTATGGAGCAATTCCATTTAAGATGCTATCCATTTAAGTTTGGCAGTAAGTCCTTTTATCTTTGTGATTATTGTTTTTATATGCTGTTTAGTTGATCCATTTGTTTTTATTAAAATACCCCAATATTTGTAGTATTTGACTATTGGGAAACCAGAAATTTAATCAACTATTAGTTTTGTATGATTATATATTTAACATAATTGCTGATTTCTTTTTATCAATTTGTAAGTTCCATTCTCGAGCTATATCTGTAATTGAATTAATAAATTTTATTAAATTGGAGTGACGGGTACAAAAGACGAGATCATCAGCATAGGCTAAATATTTGAGTTAAAAATTCTAAATATTGTATTGTAACGATCAAATAGGTATTTAATTCCATTTTCCAATTCTATAATTTTTAGAACCAGTTATAATATGCATTTATTTATGATCCTAAAACTCTATGTTGAAATGTAGTTTTAATAATTTTCATAATAATCGAAGCCATTCTGAATGGAGATTATATATTTTAATTGATAAATCCATACTCTCTGCCATAGGAATTAATCGACTTTAGTAATTTTATAATCAATGAGCAAGAATTATCATTTATTTTCTTATCAACTTTTTATTAATAGTCAATTTAAAATGTTTATTTAAAAAGAAGAATTAAAGTTTCCACTAAATATAACCTTTATTAGTTATTTATAAATCAAACTAAGAGATTACATTCCTGATGCACAGCTAATTTATATTACAACTTATTGTAGTTCATAATAATTTATAATATGGAGAAAAATGATCTATTAAATCCTTCTATTGGATGGATGATAAACGCTTATCACATTGATGTCATCAATTGTGTTTTCATTACATGTAAAATTTCACTTCTATGTGAGAGTTTGTATTATTTCTCGTTTTAAGAGCTATAAAATATTATAAATGAAAAATGTTAATGATATAATCTTTTGCCTTAAAAATATTAGTGTTAAATTATTTTACCTTAACAACGGCAATGATATAATAATATAATAATTATATAATAAATTAAAAATGTTAATAACTGAATTTTTGGTTATTAATAATAATAATAATAAGTATATTCTAATAAAAAATTAGATGATTAATATTTGAAATAGTACACAAATTTAATAAATATATCAAGTAACTAAGATATTTTGTTTTCTATTGATTAAGGATTTTAAAATCTAAAGAAATTAACAATTTTAGATTTATATATACAAAATTCAAGATTTATTGTTAAAATTCTAAATGTTGTAATTTTTTTGCCGATTTATCAAAAATTTGCTTCCTAAGCTCAATTTATTTTAATTGTTAGAATTGAAAATATTAAAATAACCCGTATATCTCTACCTGTTTGAATTATATTATAATTAATAAGTTTTAAAGTTTAATCATTATAAAATGAATTGATATATTAAATTATCTCCGCTTTAGTTTTTACAAGGCCAAAATAGGATTTTCAGCATAAATTTACAAACAATTAGATTTAGAATAATCTAGCTAAACCCAATGCCGATATTATATTAGACTTAGAAATAAGGTCTAAATTGTAATTTAAAAAAATTATAAAACTCAACTCACTTTTAATATGCTTCCTTGTATACTAAATATTAACTATTCCAGGTTTTCCACTAAAAAAGTCAATTAATCACAAAGTTATATCATAAAATCAAATATAGCCTATATAACTTTGAACAGTATATGGTATATGTTATATTATTTTGACAAATATTATCCTACTATTGAGCATCCCTTAATTGTAGACTTATCAATTTCTAAAATCTGGTTTGAGTTGAAATTTCTTCAATCATTGATTAAGTTATGTGCAATTAATAAGATGTAATCTTCAAATACTGCTCCTAATGAAGAAGGGATATAAAATTAAGAAGTTAATATCTGCAAAATCTAATTCCAAAATAAAGGGAAGTATTTAGTGGATAGATAATAGATGAAACAACCTTAAGTATCATTTGTTTATTTGAGATTTTTTTTATGGAATTGAATTTAAAAGTATGAATTAATCTTAATTCATGAATATTAAGATCGAAAATCTGTTTACTATAACTTAATCAATAGCAAATTTGTGAGTTAGTTAGCTAATTAAACTACTGTTAACATAAAAAGTTTAAATAGTAATTGATATAATTCTTTTTAATCAAATTTTAGATTTCGTAAATCATCATTACATTTTGCGAAACCTCTTTAAGTAAAATCATTATTATCTAAATAGGAAATTCAACAAAATTTTAAGTAATTGTGTCTATCAAGGATTGATAGAATTTATTAAAGGTTTTAATTAATTTTAACTTAAAAAATGCATTAGTATACATTTTATTAAGTTCCAATCTAATTTTTCAATTCATCAATCATTATCATTGTTACTATCTTTTATTTAAGGCTTCCTAGTTGCTCTTGAAAAAATCAACTGATAGTGTTATATAACGAATTGTTAAAAGAGATTTAAACTTCGTATTCAATAACAACTGGTCATTTTACGGTTTATAATAGGAATAAGCAAGCTTTGTAAAGCAAAAAATTTGAATTTAAGAAGCTTCTTTACAATTAATACAAATTTTTGAATGCTATTATAGCCAAATATATATATTTATCCTAAAGCATAGTTAAGAATTTGAAAAAAAAAGAATTCTTTTCGATTTTTAAATGGTTATTTACTCTATTTTAATTTTTAGCCACAATCATGTGATTTATTTTCTTTCTTAACTGTTAATTTTGATCTATTGTAGTGATTTTAAAATTGCAAAAAATTTTGAAGATTATTTAAATTGAATTTCATGAATGATCCAAATTATCTATTTAATTATTCATTTATCACTCAAATTTGCTAAACTAATAAAGGAGTATAAAGTGATGATTTCCTGTTTCTATAGAATTTAATAAAATCAGAACCCTACTAACTTTTATGACCAAAATTTCAGAATAAAGAAATTCTGCCAAAAATAGTTTAAGGCTGATAAGAAAGATTTTGATTTTCAAATTAATAAAATAAATGTTAAATATCATCAAATAAATTTGATACTTTCAGAATTTAAAATTCAATTATTCAATTCTTCTTACTTGAAATTTTGAAAGTATGAAAATTCATTCAAAAGCGTTTTCAAAATAAACCGAGGCCAACAATCATTATAAATGCTAATGAATGATTAAAATTAAAACATATATAGTATATTTAAGGATTACAATTGACATTATAATTAATGCATAATTTTTGTATAAAATGTATTTAATCGAACAAGTCATTGCATAAGATTGATCATATTAATATGATTTATATTATAAAATATTTATTGAGATTTTAGAAAAAATTTAATGATCATAAAAACTCAAAATTTATTCCTTATATATATTTTATAATATATACTTAAGAAATGGGATAAATTTCATAAAAATTATTTACAACAACAGAAGCAGATGAATAGATAGTTATATCAACTAACTCAAGAATAGGATACATTCAGAAAAAGTTCTTATTTACGCAGGCTGATGTTTCAAATTTACATAAAATATTTCGAAAAATGGATACTATGGGAACAGGATATATCAGCTAATAAAACTTTTTTGAATTCTTAGATGAGGAATGCAACAGCGTTGTTAGTCCTTACATCGAATACTTATTTTAATTAATTGAAAAAGAAGTTGAATAGAAAGTTAGTTTTTCAGAGTGGTTACCAGCTATAAGTCTATATTGTTTATATACAAAAGATAGTGTAGTTGCCTATGTATTTTAGATGTTAGATAGTGATCATGATAATTTTATTTCAAAGAAAGACTTGATGAATTTCTTGGTGTAAAAAAGAAATGGGAAAAAAATTTTTTATTACAATTATATGAAAGCAGTAGAGTTGTTAGATATTGAAAGACCAGATAAGATAAGTTTGGAATAGTTTAGGAAAATATAATAACAAATACCATTTATTTGCTATCCTGCGTTTCGCTTATAAAGAGAATTAAGAAGTAGAATATTTGGTGTCAAATATTGGGATAGTCTTTATGATAGAATATTGCATAAGGAGAATGAAGAAAACAAGTTAAAATAAATGTAAAAAATATAAGAGGAGATGAAGAGAAAATAGTAAAATAAGTTGGATAAGAAGGTTGAAAAGTTTTTATAAAACACTCACAAATCTAGAGTTTCATTACCTTCAATGAAATTAATTCATCAAAGGGTTAATGGAAGAAGAAATTCAGACACAAATATGCCTTAAAATTAAGAAACAGCCGATGAATTGATAAATAATATGTTTCAATAAATCAGTAAGTAATTGAAGGGTTAACATAACCAAAGGAAGTAAAAAGAACTGAAAGTCCTCAGATGTAGATCGAAATCTTTGTAATATATAAAAATGAACTTTAAGCATACAGAAGAGTAAATAGTGAGATCATCAAAATATATCAAAACATAATAGTCTTCATAGTAGATTCCTCTAAATTTTAAAAAGTAAGAAAGAAAATCAATTTTTCATATTAATAAAATAAAACCACAGGTAGAGAAACAAGCTGGTTCATCTCATAATAGCTCAGATTCAGAATCAGTTTCATAATCGTTGTTATATTGAATAATAGAACTGTATATTAATGTGTGTTTATATGATTTTATTGATATCATTCTTTTTGATATGAGCTTCTGATAAGTTGTGTAGCACCATAACCAACCTCTGGTTCTTGTGGGTATTCAGGAGGAGCACTTCCTCTAAATAAGGTAGTAGCACCAAATCCGGTTTCTTCAACACCTTCTTCTTAAATTTAAGCTGCTTATGGTATATAGCTTTTGGAGGTTTTGCTTCTGGCCAATGAAGTTTAAGTGTTTCTTTAATTTGATTAATAGTTTGGTTGTACAGCTTATGGATCAACCATATCAAGAATCTAGGCCTTTCTTGATTATTAGATAGCAGATGAAGTTCGAATATGAGACTTGGATACTCCAGATAATCGAGCTTGCTGTTCCTCTTCCATGTTTAATGGCACTTTCATTAAATCAATCATTTCTTTTTAGACTCTCATTGATGACCTTAAATAATGGGATTCTAAATAATTAGCTTTTTCAATCAGTAATTATGTGCTCAGTATATCGACTTCTTTTCCAACACTCCATATTTCTGCATATGTTAATTTATACTCTTTCAATACTGGATTTATTAATGAACCTTAAAAAATGCCATTCAATAAATACTACCTTTTTTATAAGTTTCATCTTCTGGAGTAACATAACTTTTTCTTTACATATCCTAAGCATCTAACCATAATCTAAATTTATTGTTTGCCCCTCCAAATCCTACTCCTGATGGTGCTACTTCATTCAATCCTTTGTAATCTCCTATGCCTTCTCCAAAATAATGCAAGTATGAATAATTTTAAGTATTTTAGTCGCTTTCATTTGGAAATGTTCTTTTGAATCGACTTGCTGCGAATACTTTAAATTTAGGAATCAATTAAAAAAGATAACTTTCCTCATTTCCTTAATATAAGCCTGAATCTATCCATTTTTTCTTATGAAATGCTCCAACAATAGATTCATCAGTGTCATTACTGAATTTCAATAGAAAAATGGTTGGCCCGTCGAATGATAATAGAGCTCTATAAAGAGATTCGAAATTCCAACCAGATACTGCGTTGCTCCATAACAAATTTACTTGACTAGATGATTTTATGTATGCATTTCCCAAAGCTAAGTATATGTATTAGGGACTGTTTAGCAAATAAGATGGTTTAGTAAATCTAATTAAATTAGAATTTTCATACCTTGCTTAGAGCTTCTATTATTATACACTCAAAAAAAGCATAGTAAAATATTGCTTAACTTATTCTGTTAGATGAGGGAAGAGTTACTTAAAGAAAAGTACTAAACTCCACCATTTCACAGCACCTGAACTATTAGGATATACAGCACTCAATATAGATCTAGCAACTGATTCATCCGAAGTGAATTTCTAACTTAATGCCAAACCTGATCTCAGAGAAATGTACTCTACATCTTGCAGAAATTGAAGTGCTTCTAGATAAGATACATTTGAGTCTTTGAATTCAGGATCATCTATCGATAGTCTTTGTAAACTAATTAGGAAAAATATTTCCATCTTATCAAGCGATCTATAACCTTGCAAATGATAAGAACTGGGTTCTTCAATTAAAATTTCTACAATTGGTATGAAGTTTTCAAAATCAACTTTCTTGTTTGTCGAATGTTTCAACATGAACTGATAGAGTTTTCCTCCAAAAGATGGGTTACCATCACAGAGATACTCTAGACTCTCCTAACAAATATGATCTGTTGTTGAAGTTCTAAAGAAAAACGAATTATATTTACTCTCGATAACGAGTTCGTAATCTATCAAATAGTCGTCTTAGTTTATCTAAAACTACTTCGTTTAATGAGATTTTATTCTCTTTTCTCGATTCATTGCATCCCATTATATTTTTAATGTTATTAATATTATTTTCGGTGGTCTTAGCTTAGAGAGACATCTCTCCTTAAATTAAGCACCTTTATGAGTAGATTCCTCACACATTTTACACTCCAAATATCAATTCAACACTTCTTCTGCAATACCATAGGTAATCAGTAAGAATTAATATTGCTAAGTTACCCAGGCGTATATACAATGGAGCTCGGAGAAATCTAAGATGGGGAATATATTCCAATCCATCCCAACGTAACATTAGATCCATATACATTACCTGGATGTAATTAGTATGAAAGAAGGTTGATTTATAAACATTTAGTTAATAAATCAGCTGAATCCAATGATACTTTTTATACGAATATGTACATAGATGATAATTTTGTGTTTGTTACTAGAAGTGATAACTCAATTCTAACATATGAAATTGTACTTAACGTACTTGATAGAACAGTTGATGATTTGATTCTCAAAAGCGTTCAAACTTTCAATGGTAATAGTTCTGAACACCACATTTCCTGCTTTAATAAAACCTGTGCTATATTTGGTCATGATTAAGCATTTTTGTATCATGATTCTCAATTTAAACCATTAGAATTAGAAAAAAACTCTTAAATTCAAGGAGGATTTCCTGTAAGAATATATTTCGAGGATTAACTAAATGCATTATACTTAGTTTATGGTACCAATCTAGTAGAAGTTTATCAGTTCACAGAAACAGGCTTAGTACGATTTACTTCTTTTACAGCAGGGAAAGAGATAGTATCAGTAAGAACTAATCCTGAATCAACAAATTTATATTTGTTGGATAAATCTGCTGGACTTTTAGTCTATAAGATATTGTCAATAGGAGAATATACGGATACAGGCTTTATGATTGCATTGAAAAATTGTTTATAATTTGATTTTTATGAAAACACCTTCTTTTTGGTTGCTGAAACTACAGATGGAATTCCTTATGCTCTTGAAGTTTTAGTTAATGATAACTCTTATTATTTTAATAAAATATATTCTAAAGATATGGATATATTTGATGTATGGGTAGGAGAACATATAGCAATTTTAATTGGGTCAGAAGTTCATAGGGTAATATATCATTCGGTTTATAATAAATTCATAAGTGATAGTGAAACTCCTTTGTTTTTCTAAGATATTGATTTAATAAATGTTGAAGAATTCAGAAAATGGGAATCTACATCATATTCAAAAAATGCAATAGAATAAGATCCATTTTCTAAAACTTCAATTTAATATAAACAATTTTTTATTGTCGGAATTTCAAACCAATAACTATCAATATTTTCAATTAAATCCATTTCTCCTTGGTTACAATGCAAACCAACAAGTAGTAATACAACATAATATTATTTAAAAATGAATTCAACTAATTGCCCATCTAAAGTAAAAGAAAATGATCATTCAGCATTAAAATAATGTATAATTATGCATAACTTTACTTTGGCAGGAAAAGAAATCATATTTTATGAAAAAGATTAAATGATTGTTATATTTGGAGGATGTGCGTTGATGTATTTTATAATGTTTATCAAATAGAGGATTTGTTCTATTACTAATTATTGCTGTGGTTTGTATAAAAAAATATTTAGATTATAAGATCGAACATTATAGATAAATACACTCAAGTCATATTCAACTTGTAGACTTACAGCCAGAAACAAATCCATCAGAAAATGTAATTGTATGATTTAATATTATAATTTTTTAACATGTTTATCGTTTTTAATGAAACTATTTCTTTTAATTTACTAGTTTTCATACCTATCCCTATATTTCTATTAGAATCCTCACGATTTCATAATTTATTAAAGATTAGCATATTAATATGCTAATTTTTTAGAATATTAAATCAAATTCCACAAATTTTAATTTATTCTTAATTTTGATAGCAGAAGAAATACAATTGAATTATTTCTTTCACATTCTTGCTACTTTGTTTTGTAAGCGAGAGTCATAAATTCTCATTTACTTAAGAGGTTGCTAATATACCATTATGTAATCACCATCTGATATCTGATTTGAAACACATTTAATAATGAAGCAATAAAATATTTAATTTACTCTAACAACCGAGCAAATCTATTTCATAGTAAAACATTTTTTCTAAATATTTTTATATATTCAAGATTCTCATCAAAATTTAATAGATTTACTCTTTTTTTTTTAATTATTTACTCAATTTATAATTACATATATATATATAATCAAATGATAGAAAAATATATATCATTTATAGCTTCTTTTGCAGTAATTCTTTTAGTACTATCTATTTAAAGCATTTTTAACAATAAATTTTTCGCTTCTTAAGATATATTGTAATTAGATAAGTGTGATTCAGCTTCTGATTTAAATTAAGGAAATTTAGGAGAATAATAAGGCATTGATTTAAAACCATCCCAATCCAAAGGAGTACCCATAAATTGAAAGATTCTAAATAACTAGTCTATTTCGCTATTTCCTTTAAATAAGGCTTCTCCCACCAACATTTCATAAAAGATGCATCCTAATGAAAAAATATCTAATGCTGGTGAATACTTAAAGTGACCCAAAAGTAATTCAGGAGCTCTATACCATAGAGTTTATACTTCCTTAGTATGAGTTCTATTTATTGGATAACCTATAGGCTTTGCTAATCCAAAATCTCCCAATTTA
The DNA here is from genome assembly GCA_000733375.1 of Paramecium sexaurelia. Lineage (NCBI taxonomy): Eukaryota > Ciliophora > Oligohymenophorea > Peniculida > Parameciidae > Paramecium > Paramecium sexaurelia. The sequence goes on along the minus strand of JPFM01000124.1, from coordinate 244,317 downwards.
GCCACTCCATTTTGAACTAAAATATTAGCAGGTTTAAGATCTCTATGAAATATAAGTTAACTATGCAAAGCATAAAGTCCTCTTAAAATATGAAGAAGAAGCTTTTTTGCAATGTGTTCCGTGATTTTCTTTTGATCAATCATCTTCCGAAGGTCCGTATCGATATACTCCATTATCAGATATTGCTTATAATCAGTATCATCTAAAATCACTTGTTTCAATCTTATATATTAAGGAGATTTACTCAACAATATGAGGATGTTTCCTAAATTATAGCAAAACCGACATTTCTCTTAAAGTAGTTGATTAAATTCCCTCTTTTTTTTCTTCTTCAGAATGAATTATTTCTTTTATTGCGACAACTTCATGAGTAAGTTTATTGATTCCCTTATAAACCTTTCCATAAGTTCCTTATCCAAGACTTTCGCATTTTTCGTATTACTAAATTGAGTTCATTATTTTAATTTCTAATAAATTTAAACTGCAATTGAATATGTGCAAACAAGTATTTAAATTTCTTAAATTTTTTATTAAAAATAGTTAGAAAAATTATTCTATAAAAATTACTGAAAAAATAATATAATATTGTCAAAATTAAAGATATCATATTCTTATGATATATTCAATAAATCTATTCTTAAATTTATTTCTTCTTTTTTTTATTCAAATTAATGATATTGATAAATTGTCTCTTTTGCCCATTCTTGTATCTTTAGTTTCTAAATAAAATATATACTTATTTTTTCTTATGGTTAATTTTTCTAATGATCAGCATATAATGATTTAATGAATTTATGCTAAAATTAAATCTATTAGTTTAATTATATATATTTTAATTAATAAAGTATCAATAAAAGATTTAACATAATTATAAAGAAATTAAAAAGTTTCGACCCATCTTATTTAATACTTTATTCTGTATCAATTATCTAAAATTAAGATAGAATATCATCAACAAAATCTTTTACAAAATTAATTATATATAGCAATATTAATTTAAATAATTTAACTAATCAATTTTTTCTATGTTGTTCTATTTTGTCACCCCATCTTTTTTCCAATCTTTCCAAATTTTGAATTGTTTCATCATATTTTCTTTTTAGGATTGAATATTCTTCTGATTTTTCCTATTGTTCCCTTTATTTTCTTTACAGTTCGTTATTCAAAGTATTCACTTTTTAAGTTAAAGCTAGATTTTCTCTTTGTATATTTTCTAATGATACTTATAAATCTTATTATCTAAGTAGAGATCCTAATAATTAATAATAAATTTACTTCTACTATCTTCAACAGAATTTTTTTTTAACTAGGCTTCCTTTCTGGCTTCTTCTAATCCTATATGTAATTATTCAGTTTCTTCCTTTCTTTTTTTTAACAGGTCAATTAAATGTGCTTGTTCCTATTTTGCCTGATTTAGTTCGCTTTTCAAATTATTTATAGTAGAATTTAATTAGGTGTTTTAGATATTATTCTTTAATATATCTTCTTAGATATTATAATTAATTGTTCTAGTTTTTTCTAATTCTACTTTCAATGTTTCAATAATTTCTGTTTTTGATTGAACTTCTTATATCAATTATGATTCTCTTTATTCAAAATCAAAATATGAATTGGTATTTCTTTTATCCATCATTTTTAACTACTATTCCATATTGAGTTTTAAATCATTAATTTCAATTTCTTTACTCTCAATATTTTCTTCTAATTAGGATTTTAGATTTTTTAATTTTCTTTCTAATTCATTAATATTTTCTTATTATATCTTCTTTTAAACCTCATATTAATCTTTCAAAGCACTCATCTCTTCTACAAGATCAAAATTTTATTTTTCTTTATCTTTAGTCTTCTATATTTATAATATTAAAGCTTAATTTATATCATTAAATTAATTTTTAGCATCTTATTTAATTTATCTTAATTAACTTTATGTTTACTCTAATTCCTATCTGTATTAACATTCAGTTTATTTTAAGTCATCCAATTATTTTAATAATTATTAAGTTGATTATTAATATTATTACAATTACTAACTCATCTATTCAATTTACTTTTATTGTTAAGACTATTTTTCATGTAACTTTTTATTTTCAGCTTATTATAAATGAAAATCTTATTTATATTTTTCTAATTATTTCTCACAAGTTTTCAAATCTTCTTCTGTTTTATTTCGTTTTTAATCTAATTATTTAAAATCTGTTTATAATTTCTCATAATCAGCTTTAATATTTTTAAGTTTATCATCAAGTCCTTTTTATACAATTTAGTAATTGTTAACTGAAGATTAAAAATCTTTTTCAATCTCTTTTTTAAGTTTTGTCATTTAATTCAATTCGATATCTTTTTAATTTAAATCATTTTTAATTTATTCAATCTAATTTTCTAAATTATAACAAATTTACTAAAGATGATCTTCAGATTCTGTACGTTCTCTTAAGATTGATCTTATTTTCTCTTCTAATTATGTAATTACATTATTTTTCTAATCTAATTATCTTGAATCAACTTAATTATGAGCCATTTCTGCTTTTAAATTATCATTTTCTATTTATAATTAAAATAGCTTTAATTCAAGTTATTCACATTGCTTATTTTATTATTACAATTATTAATTTGAAACACCAGATGGTGATCTCAAAATAGATGGAGACTTATTCATTTCTCTGATATTTCTCTCCTACATTATTTATTTGTACTTCAATTCTAATTAATTGTGTTCTTTTAATAAATTTTAATATTTTGTTTGATATTCCTTTGATTAATCATCCTATTAAAATAATTATCTGCAAACTATGGAATCACTAATATTTCTTTCCAATTTTTGTAATTATATTCTCAACTCTTCATTTTCTTTTTAATTAATTTATAAACATCCAAGTACTCTATTTAATTCACATTAATTTTATTAGAATTTTTGATTTTCATCTTTAACTTTTTGTTTTTCATTAATTACTTACTATTCTTAATCTATTAAATTTTTATTTAACTAAAATAATATAATTATTTAAATTACTTTTTAATTTTCTTAAACTAGAGAAGTCATTTTCGTTTACAACTATTCCAAAATGACTTTTAATTTATTATAATCTTCTGTCAAGGCTTTAATTTTTTATTCATTTTCACTTTAATCATTACACTAAGAGAATTGTTAGATTTTATTATCTGAAGCAATAGTTTCTTCTAGCTTTCTAAAATTTGACAAGACATCTATCATCTTATCATTTAAAGCATCAGTTATATTAGTTGTACCTAATTGTTTTTGTATGGAATTTATTAAATCTCTTAATGAACTTGATATTTTATTAATATCATTTTAGAGTTTTGATTTTAATAAAGATGTTTAAGTAAGGGATGATTTTGAAGGTAAGATTGTATTAGCAGTGTTAGAGTTTGCTAAATCTTATATAGGAGATCTACTTAAAAATTCAAGACCAACCTTAATATTTTCTTTAGATTCTAAAAATGGATTACTAATTATTCTTCTATCTGTGTTTGAATATGATTCTTTATTTTCTTTATTTACATCATATTAGTGAGTTTTAGCGAAATCATGTTAATTTATTTAAGAAACCAATTGTTTTGTAGTTTCAAACTGTTTATATTCTACCCCTGAGGATTATTTCTAATTTTCAATCTAAGGTGGCTTATAATCAAGTGTTTTTTATTTGTAATGAAAAGAATCAATTAACTTTTTTGGAGATTAAGGTTAAACATTTAAGTTGGCTAAATTTAGTATCAATCTTATACGTGAAAATATGATTTGTTTATTTGCATCATAAGTGGGAGATTAAATGTAAGGAGAATTAACATAAGTCTAGACTCTCGTTTATGATTATGCTTTCAAACCATATACTAATTAACGATCAGGAGATTATATAGATATGGGTGTAATCTCTTTAGATATAGAGCAAGGTCGAGCAACCATTATTGTTTATTGCTTTGGGATTGTTTTCATTTTTTTATGTTTTTTCTGTTAATTATTTTTAAATTTAAACAATTTAAACTCATAGAATAAATAAAATTAAAAATATCCTAATTTATTTCTCTGAAAATAATAAAATGACTGCAATTATCAAATTTGATTTAATCTCATTTATATGGAGTCAATATTTTAGTGAAATATGATAAATTAAACTTTCTATTTGATTATTAGTATATATTCTCATATAATTTTTAGACATCTTGATAATAATTTAAAATGTAGAGTATAAGATTGAAATAGCAACCTAATCAAAGAATTGAAAATTGTAATTCAGACAATTTAATATATTTTATATATTTAATATATTTATAAGATATGCATGATGAAATGTATTAAATTTAGATTATAGATAAAAATTTGTAATTACATAAATTTATTTATATATTAAATTATAAATATAGAAATGAAAAAGGCAGTTTAGAAAGTCTAACTACTTAAGAATATGACAAAAATATTTGCAGAAGGCAATTATTAAGTTACTGTTAAAAACATTTTGAATGCTTTATAAAGTTAGGGCGAATCAGATATGCAATATTTAGAAAAATAGATGTTAAAAATATTTCCTATATGTCATAAGATATAAAAATATTTGAGAAGCATAGATAAATTTCATATGTTTATTAAATAATTTTAAGTGGAAGTACATCCTGAGAAAGATGTAATATTTAATATGGGTGAAGTCGGAAGAAAAATGTATTTTATTTTGGATGGGAATCTAAATATTTTTCCTTATGAGATTAATGAAATTAGTATGTTATTGTTATATTATTGAGAATAAGTAACCTGCGGCAGTATTAGTTCCTGGAGATTATTTTGGAGAAGTGAGTCTACATCATAGACTTCCAAGAACAGCCACAGTTGTATGTGCATGCAATGCAGTTCTTTTAGTAGTAAGTTATGAGGCATATTACAATTTCTTATAGCCAGTTATTGATCATCAAATTGCTGTTCAGTATTATTAATTAAAGCCAACAGCAATATTCTTTGGGTGGAATGAATTGGCTTTGGCTTTAATTATTCATCATTTAAAATTAATAACAATCCTTAGAAATCAATTTGTGTATAGGGAAGGATAGAACGATAAAGCATTTTATGTAGTTAAGAGTGGAGAAATATTGATTTAATAAAAAATAAAAGTAAAAGGGAAGTTTTAAGATCATGGACTTGTTAGTTTAGGTAGTGGATAGTGTTTTGGTGATTTTGAGTTTATAGACAATTAATCATGGTATTCTAATAGGAATTAACTTGAAAATATTCGAAGAACTACTGATGCTGTGTCAACTACAGTAAGCGAAATATATAGAGTTCCTTTATTTTAATATTTGTAGATTGCGGACAATTATCATTCAGTTTTATTAAAGAAATATTTAAGATAAAACAAACTCATTATAAAAGAGAGAATATAAAAATTGTAAGACTAGATTAGAAAGATAGAAAATTCTGAAGAATATGATAACCCAGAAAATGTTTATGTGCCTGAATTCAAACCAAAATCTTGCAATCCCTACTAAAATCTACTAAAGACTATAAGGAATAGAAAAATACTACCTTAATAATAATAATAATCATAATTAAGAGAGGAAATTGAATCAGACACTAATATTGAGTAATTAAAATAAAAAATTTAAAACTACTTTTATCAACCAGCAAATCTTTAATAATAATTGAGAAAAAATGAATAGACAAAAAGTCTATCATCTCGTAATTAGATGAGAGTCCCCTTAAAATCAAGTGATAATAAAGATGATAAGGCTAATTATTTAAGAAAATTAAAAGCTATGAGAAATAAACTATTAGCTTCAACATCTTATTATAACACTCAAATAGATAATTAAAAATCTTAAAATCTTAATTAGGATACTTAGAATAATTTAATTTAATAATATTAATCATTAAATATTCATTCCTACAAAAATTCGAGAACTGTTACACCTAGCAGATCATATGCTATTAAAACTCCTAATTAAAATAATACAGAAAGGAAAAATGAGTTTCATAATGTATAAATAATAAAATCTTAATCACAAAGTTCATTTTAATTACACAAATAAGAAAATTATCCAGTTAAAAAAATAATTATGGAAGTTCGTAGCCAAAAAAAGTCATCTTTAGGTTGTTTAATAACCTAGTTATGATAGTAAAATATTTTGTAATGATAAAATTATTATTTTTTAAATCTACTTATTTATTCCCACGTTATAGTAAATAGATTCATTAATGGATCAAAATCTTTTCTTTAGATATGTAATATAAAGTATAAATAAAATTTATATTCAACAGAATTTTATAAATAATGTGTTTATGCTCAAAAAAAACTAGAAGATAATAAAAATACAACCCTTAAAGTGAAACCCAGTAAAATGATTAAGTTCCACAACCTGTTTGTAATATTCAGTAAAATATTAAAGTTCAAGAAGAGGAAATTGTATAAGTTTAACATGAAGAAGAACCAGAAGCAGTAAGCTAAGTTGATAGTATGCTTGATTAAATAAAAAGCCCAAGATCTTTATAATAAAAAATATTTGCAGACAAGGTTTAAGCGTTCAAAGAAAAATATATTCTACTTTAAAAAGAGTCTTTAGAAATTTAATACAATCAAAAACCAATCGATTAATTAAAAGCTAGTTTATTATTAGAGTAATTAACCCAGCTTTAATTTCCTAATGATGAGATTTTAGGACCAAAATTTTTAGATGATAATATATCTAGTTATAAGGAAAGAGGACTAGAATTTGCCTAACTTTTAAGAGAATATGATGGAGATATAAAAATTATTCGACTTATTAGATAAACTCCTTATAATTCTTAAAGTTTTTTTGGATATTTAAAAGATAAAGGAATTTATTTTATAAAATGCTATAATGGAGTGAATTTAAAAAAATTTGATAGTTTTCTTAATAATCTAAGCAAATAAATAAAAATTGGAGAATATTTCAAAAAATATCATGCATATAAATTAGAATCAATAAGAGACTATGATGATTAAAATAATCCTATAGGAAAAGTTTATCTTATATCAACCCTTGAAGATCATAATCTTTATTCATTTGCGTAATTTGTTTATAAATGTATTTAGAGCTTCGACTAAGTTTAGTATTGATTAGAAATTGTAAGTGGCTCATTAAATATTAAACTACATAGATTAAACAAAATAAAACTCATCAGGTACAAATAATTAATATTTTACCAAATAAATTAAATTTATATCTCCTTCAAATATTCTAATTTCGATTTAATAGAATAAAATAGATGTTAAGATTTCAGATTGGTAATAGTAAACTTAAGAATTTCATGATATTGTTCCTGATATTTCGATTAAAAATTAAAGCTATTATTCTTGCATGGATGAACCTAATGAACAACGTACTTATTTTATTAAATTATTACTATTGTTATTTTTTAGAGTCAATCTAAAGTATTTATAAATAATAATCGCAGTTAAATAGAATCCTTTGGAAATCTTGATGGTACCAATCAAATAGCTAGATATTTAGATATAAATCTTATTCATTCAGACTCTAATTTTTATAAGTAGTCAGGGTTTAATCTTTACATTTAAAGCAAAATTAATTTAATAGCATCACCAAATTAAGAAAGATTTTTAAAATTATGGGAAGAAATGAAAAATAAGTAAATCTAAGAATTATCATATTATAAATAAGATTAGATGGAATATTGATAAATTATAGAATAATAATTAAGTGATTATGATAGTTATTATAATTATTCTAATAAATGTAAGCATTTTGTCTAATTAAATTTATCAAATAAGTTTTAAAATTTTTGTGATTAATATTTATTAATTAATGATCTTTTTTTACATTATTAAGATTAATAATCTAATTTTTGTAATATAGTTTATACATTGATATATATCGTGATAAGTGTTTTATGTGATTATATTATAGTTATTTAATAGATACTAAATTTTATATTACATTAATGTAAATATTATTGTATAGAATAAAACTTCAAAAAATAAATTTAAGCTTGATTAGGTAGTGAATTTGAATTTGTGCAACATCATAGACCACAAATTCATTGTATATTAAACTAGACTCAATATTGTGAATTTTCAATTCTTCATTTGGGATAACTTTTCCAGACTCAAAATCTAGATTACTAATAATAATGAGAGTATAGTTTACTTAATTTTTTCTCTAGTTTTAGGATCAGCATGATTTCTACCTACAGCATGTATGCTATGATAATTTTAAGGTGGCCTTATATGATCTTTCGCTTTATATATTTAATATGCATTTCCTAGTGCAACTTCGCACAATAATACATATCCATATGGATTATCAATATTTGCAGCACAATAACCAGCTGACTTTGAACAGATATCAGCAAAATAAACTCCTTTACCAAACATATAACCTGTACTTGGAGCTTCTGGTGGAGCTATCTTTAATCCTTCTGACAATATTCCAACATAATTTGTTATCCTAGATCCATGCCATAATAATTTTCTATTTTCTAAGGATTTGAAAGGAAAGAATCTTATTTTTTCATTTTTTCTTTCTATTTCATAAACTCTTTCTACTTATAATTTAAATTTTTCATGAGTCGGACCATGAGATACATTTATTGAATGTTCTATTTTAGAGATAATATCAAAATCTTAACATAGTTTAATATTTGTTTTCAACAATTTATAAAATTAATCTAATGGATTAATATCACTATTTTCACTTAAAGTACTATTGATATACCTATTAGCCAATTCTAATTCTTATAATACAGTTAACAATTGATTTTTTTATCCTAATATGTCTTAGTTATCAATTTTGGGTGGTAATTTCATTCCATAATTTTATGGTATATTAGTGTAAAATTCATTTGAAAGATCAACCAATAAACTATATTTACACTCTCTTAAAGCTTATTAAATTTCATTTAGTATTTTAAAGCCTTTTTTAATAGCATCTACAGATAAACGACCTAAAGGATTTTTGTCTGTATCAAAATTTAATTCTTTAAGTGTTTTATTCATTCTTTATATATCCCAAATTTCGCTCATCAATTCAAATATTGGTTAATCTAAACTAGTTTATAAATTCTTGATTCTTGCTGCTATTCTTCCATTTCTTTAATTTAATTTTTCAATTTCATTATTTACTGATCCTCCTCCTCCTCCCAATACATCAACAATACAATATTTTCCTGGCTATTATTTAAATTCAGCCCTTTCTCTCCAATCCCAATGAGTTTTATCTCTAAATTTCTTTTCAAATCCTCTTATTGCTGTTACTAAATCGCTTTCTTTAATTTCTTATTAAGGATTTTAAGAACCAGTCTAAAATTTATTATATATATATTACTCTTCCCCATTTTGTAAATAAAAAATAATCGCCATCCTTTTTTAAAACTTAAATTTAATAGAACTTATTATGTCCTTTGACCCCATAAGAAATATCTGTCAAATTTAACATAACTGTATAATCTTTATGAACTTAATATCCTGGTAATACAGATCTATTATCATTTTTTACTTTTGCCATTTATTTGATTTCATCTACCTCCTCTTCTATATCACTTTCACCTTTATAAATCTTTCTCTCTTAAAACAACTTCCTTCTTACAGGAGGTGATTGTTCTTCAATTAACATTTCTTACTATTCTTAAACTTTCTTATTTGGAGTTCTATTATGTAATATTTACTAAAGATAAGATTAATCTTTATCTTCGCCTTCTGGAATTATTTCAATATCAGGAAGAGTTGATTAGAATGTCATTTTTAAAAGGCGGGAATAAATATAAAAATAATTAATATCAAATATTTCCTCTAATTAATATTTTTCAAACTTTCTTTAGTGTTTCTGTCACATTTTTCAAACACTTGATATTTAAATATCTTATATCTAATAATATTTAGGTTAAATATAAGCTTTTTCTTAATAATATATATATTTTAAAATTTTCCTAATCTAATACTAATAAGAATAATATTCTATTTGCAAATGTTATAATTTCTTTTTTTTTTGTTTAAGTTACAGCACTTAATTTAAAGATAATATATTAATGAAATTCTATCATAAAATAACTAATTTAATCTCATTTAATTCAGCTTTAATTATAATATACAATTGATTTTATAATTAATACTTAAATGAATTTCAACTGTCGAAAAGATGGGCATACTAAAAAGATCGATTACTGTTGCATCGACATAAATTGTAAAGACTATCGGTTGTCTTGTCAACAATGCAGGGCAGCTAATTAGCATTTTAATTGTTAATAGTGGCTTAAAGATTATGATGAGCTAAAAAAGTTTTCATTATCATATAACCTAAGTGTTAAATAAGACTATTAGAAAATTGATTTACAATTTAACATTCTTAATTAATTCTTTAATCTTTTAAGAAATCAGTATAGATAAATATTTTACATAGAACTTAATGAATAAGATACAGAATAATTTAACAACACACTAAATTTGATGTTAACATTATAAAACGAATAGTAAATACTGATTTAAAATATAACTAAAGAGCTTAGTTAAACTCAATTAAAAGTAGAATAATATTTAAAAGAATTGGAATATATTCAATTAAGGGCTTCATCAGAATAATCAACAAAAAATAAATTAAAGCAATTGAGTATTGATTATTAATCTGAAACCTAAACAAACAGAACAATATATTCCAGGAATTTAAAAACATGTACTCCTTAGATTAATTATGATTTAATAAGCAATCTAACAACAAAATAATAGGAATGGTGTTTGGCAATCGCCTTCAACAGTAAATTATCTATTATCGCATCAGGATGCAATAGCCAAATAAAATTATTCGAATAGAATTCAAACAAATTTAAATAATTGTAATTGTTGACTCATCATACTGAAAGAGTAACTTGTTTATCATTTTTAAAAGAGACAAATAGATTAGTGTCTGGAAGTATTGATTATACAATAATTATTTGGATGGGCAATATGAAAAACAAAAATTATGAATTCGAACATTGTCTTACTGGACATGAAAATAGAGTTGTTAATTTAATAACTAATAAAAATGAAGATTTGATTGTTTCTTGTGGAATGGATTATCAAATAAAATTTTGGAATTTAAATATTGGATGGATAAACTAATAAACCATTAGAAATCACACTAAACGTATATATAGTTTAACTCTTAATGATTCTTAAAATTTGTTAATATCTTGTGGAGAAGATGCTTTGATTCTTGTTATGGAAAAGTAATCAAAAAATCTTAGATTATGGTAGGTTAGATAAAGTATATACTTAGAGTATTATGGATGTAGAGTGTGTTTTATTAATGATAATCTTTTTTCCTTTTAGCCATGGGAATAGAACTTTCTGCTTATATATTAATTAAATTAATAAAATAAACAATTTTAAATAATAAAATAATTATAAGTTTAAGGTGGATAAGATATTGATCTTTTTCCTTAATAATTTATTAAACCAAAATCTTTGCTTATAAATAAAAATTCAAAATTCATTTAAATTATAAAAGTGTAAGAAAATGGAGAATTTAAACCTGAAATAACAATAGTTTTCTAAGATATATACATCTACGGAGCTATGAGTGATGATGGAAATTATTTAATAACATGGGATTGGGATAGTTAAGAATTTTAAATTAGATAATTTAATTTATCAAATAACATATGATATTTAATTAGTTTTTATTATATCTTATAAAAAAAAATGAGATTAAAATTATCTAAAATATTCAATTCTAATTAAAATATTTAATTATTTAATATATATTTTAATTATTAAAGCTTTGTATTTAGAAGCTATATTATTATCATAAGAATGAATACTTTTCGTCAATATCATAATAACAAATTAAAAATTTAAGGTTTAACATTAAGTTTTAATAATATATATGGAGGTTGAGATTATATTCAACAGACAATCAACTTATTTAAGTTCTTAAGAAATTTTATAAAGAGGAAATTAAAAATAGATTAAACAGGAGAGTTTTAGAAATTCTGCTCATAGTTTCAAACAATCATATGATATAAAGTTTAATTAGTATTTAGTAGATTATAGTTCATATTGTATCTATTGGGATTTAATGTTAAATTTTATTTGGATAGGAAAATAAATATGATAATGAAGTTTAAAATAATATATTATGTAATAAAGAGAAATGAGTTGGGTATTCATTAAAATAAAAGTATTTATTATAAAATAAGATAATATAAAAAGATTATATTTTATTATTTCATTTCTCTTATATTTTAAATGTCTATAATCTTTTGTAATTTTGAGATATCTTTATTTATATTGTACCATAAGAAAGTAATTTTTATATAAATAGTTATCCTAATGTCACAAAAATTTCAATTAATATTAATTAAAGTTTAAATGTCGGAAATAATAGTAATGTTAAAATCAGAATTAGGATATAATAGAGTTTCTATTCTCTATAATTAGTCATTTTAAGAGTTCGTAAACAAAGTTGCTAAAATTTTGAATTACCCTCCTGAAGCAATAACATTAAATTTATAAGGAACGTCACTTTCTTAAAAAATACCTCCAACTATGATTGTAGGGAAAATACCCAAATTCGAGTAATTAATTTATGAGATTTTTTAAGAGATGGAGCCAGCATTACTGTAACTATTGACTAAAAAAAAGCTTAATAAAAGCCATAATAATAGATTTAAACAATGGAGTAGTCAAAGGTTTATACAGCATCTGGTAAATTGGTTAATCCTTAATAACTTTAGCAAGTTGATCATAAAATCCATGAAAACAAAGACCAGTATTAAGTGATTTCTAATTATAATAGTGCTTTAAGTTAATTTTGTTAACATGGCCCATAAGCTAAGTGCATTAATTGTTTATCATAAACATCAAGCAAGGTGGAATAAAAAGAGAAAACAGAATTGAATAAATGTACACATGGAGAAGGCGGTCGTTGTTTGAATTGTGCTCCTTATGAATAAGAGAAGAAAAATACTAAAACAGCGAATAAAATCTTATGTTAACATGGACCGAATGGAAAATGTCCTCATTGCATCGATGAAGGATAAATAGAAGCAAAGCATGTTTCATTTGATCAATATTTGCATGACATGAAATTCAAGTGTCGTGGATAGCATCCTGATAATGGAAGATGTAATAATTGTCTTCCTCCTACGATGGTAAATAATGAAAATCGATATTTGTTAGATATCATATAGGGTGAAGAAGGATTGTAAAAATCATGCTCCATATCCTAAAGCTATGTGCAATAATTGTCTTCCACCTTCAATCTTGTTAAAAAGATAAGCCTATAGACATGTTGATTATGTTGAGTTCTTAAATATTCCAGAAATGTCTAATTTAGTTTAATATTGGACAAGTAAAGGTAAAACAGAATAAAGAATGGGATTTTTATATGGATATTATGCTGCAGATCCCAATTATTAAAATGGTGTCAGAGCTATAGTGGAAGCTATTTATGAACCACCTTAAAAAGGATCATTTGGACATGTTGATTTATAGTAGGATCCAGCCTAAAAACATGCAGATGAAATAGCAAGTAATTTGGGCATGGAAAAGATTGGATGGATTTTCACAAATGTCAATCATGACTGTTTTTTATCAAGTGAAGAATTAAGATAAGCCGCTAAATACTAGTAAATTCATTCTGTTAAACATCCAGAGGGATGTTTGGTGAGTAAATTTTTAACTGTAGTTTTAAGAAGTAAGAAATTAATAATAATATTAATTTATTAGCTAAGAAAGACAATCCTGATGAAGTGGTTCCAGAAGTTTATATGGTTTCTGATTAAGGATAACAATTAGAGTATGATGGGATATTTTAGAATTCAGGAAGAAGAAAGGTTTTATAAGTAAGAGATGCCAAAGATGAATTAGATGTATTGCCATCTTTTGTTTATAATGGTAAATCAGTGAAAGAGTTTGAGCCAGACTTCTTTATAGTTAATGTAAGATCATAATTAATATAAAAAATAGGTTGCTCATGGTTACAATCCTAATTCTAATTATAGTATTTTAAAGTTATACGATTTCCCAGTTGAAAATAGATCTGTGGTTGCAAAACAATAAGATCTAAAGACATTTTTACACAAACATTAAAAGAAACCTAGTCATCATAGATTTGCAGATTTCCATTTGTTATTATATTTGAGTAAATTAATTGACATTCATGTAAATACTTTTAATAATATAAATAGAGTGTTGCTAACATATCATAGTTTATAGCCAGCGAATGTGAAATTACAAATGATTTACTTGAGATTGTGAAAATGTATGCAACAGGTGGTTGAGTTAATATAAAAATTAAAATATTTTTAATAAATGGCTAAGTTTACAAATAAACCAAAAGGTCGTACAAGTAAGAGATTGGCTTTGAATAAGAAATATAAGATAGAAAAGAAGGTTAAATAGCATCACAAAAAGCTTAAAAAGGAGGCCAGAAAGATGAGTGCTTTAGGATAAATTAAGAAAAGTATACATTTACATATTAACAATATTGTAGCATCATCTAAGGAAATAGGAATACCAAATATGTATCCATTTAAGAAAAATGTGATTGAAACTTTAAAAAGAAAGAAGGATTAAGAAGAATAAGAGAAAAAAATATAAAAATTATAATAAAAAGAGGAACTTGATCTTAATTTGGCAGAAGTCAAATCAAATTTATATGAAACAAAAGCTCCAGTCGTTGAAGAAGAATAAATTCAATAAGAGAATCTTAGCTAATTAACTAAAGAGCACAAAAAATATATAACTTAAGTAAAAAAAGTGGTGGAAGTAATTTAATTATTTTTATTTTTAAGGCTGCCGATATTATTTTAATTATTTTGGATGCTAGAGATCCTATGGCATGTAGATGCAAACATTTAGAAAGAGAAATTCTTGGTATGCCTGGAGAAAAGAAGATAATTTTAGTTTTGAACAAAATAGATTTGGTACCTGCAGGAAATGCAGATTCATGGTTGGCTCATTTAAGAAGAGAATTTGCTACAGTACTCTTTAAAGCTAATACTTAATAACAATAATCGAATTTATCTTCAGCATCAATTTACAAGAAAACTCTATCTTAAAGATAGGATTTAGCAGATGATTTAACTTCATCATCTAAGGCTATTGGAGCAGATAAATTATTAGAATTGATTAAGAATTATTCAAAGAATGATGGAGTTAAAAGTAGTGTTACAGTTGGTGTTATTGGTTATCCGAATGTTGGAAAGAGTTCTGTTATTAACAGTCTTAAAAGAAGCAAAGCATGTGCTGTATCCTCAACTCCAGGATTTACAAAAGGCCTATAAGAAGTTGTTATTGACAGTTAAGTAAAGATTATTGATTGTCCAGGAGTTGTATTTGATTCTGAAAATAAGGAGAGTACTTTGTTGAGGAATATAATTAAAGTAATTTTTCTATTGATTGTTTCTAGATTGAACAAATTGAAGATCCAAGAGAACCTGTTGGAGAAATTTTAAAAAAAGTTTCTAAAAATGAGTTACTATTACTGTACAAAATTTAAACATTTAATAATGTCAATGAGTTTTTATGTTAAGTGGCTTTAGCAAGAGGAAAGTTGTAGAAAGGTGGAATCCCAGATTTAGAATGTGCAGCTAGAATTGTATTGTAGGATTGGAACTAAGGTAAAATCAAATATTTTACTGTTCCTCCTAATTAAATTGAATAAGAATGACTTATTTATTTGTTTGTTTCATAAAAAAAATTAATAAAGGTTTGTTTTTATATGGGATCTGTTTGCATTAATGATTCATCTAGTAATAGGAAGGATCTTCCTTATCCAATTATACATAAGCAATTAAAAATGTCACCAAATAGATAATGTGCGTTGGAGAAACCATCAACACATTTTGAATTAATTGAAGATGCTCAAGATTTGACTCAACTTGAGAGTATTCTAGAAGATTTGGATATAAATAACGAACTTGATGACCTTAAAATGACTAATGAATAAATAAAAATTTAAAAAGTTTATTAAGAGCAAGTAAGAACAAATCAAATTGTATAATATGTAAGTCAAAATTTCAATAGAATTGTAACATAAACTAAAGTTACAATAGAACAATAAGAAAGTACTTCAGTAATTATGAAGATAAAATAAGGAGGATAAGACTCTTAAACTATAAAAAGTATTTTAAAATCGAATTTATCTAAATCAACTAAAACTTTCAATAGAATAAAGTAAATTGCTACTTAAAAAAAGGTTTCTTTTGAGTCTAGAATCTTAAAACAAAAAAATAATAAATTGTTTGCATGAAAAAAAAATGAGTTTTTTTAAATATACATTAATTCCTAATTACTATATAATATTGAATCAATCATCAGTTTAACATAGCATGGCCACTCCTCTTTTAACCCAATGATATGGATGATGATCTGGTGAAATTGGTAAATAAATAGAAATAACAAAGTTGGTAGAATGGCCTGTTGTAGACAATGTACCAGCTCTTCTAGATGTCTTGTAGACTGGACATTCATAAACCTAATATAATAATGAATTTCAATTACAGATAAATCAGCCTCCCAATCTTTTTTCTCTTCACTAGGTAATAGCCATAAGTAAGGTACTTTATATTAAAGTATTTTTGGTAAACTTTCATTAAGACATCTATTCTCCTCATCCCACCTTGCACCATCAAGGAATAATCCATATACATAACATCCATCATCAGGAGGCTTAGTTAGGTCATATTCTTAGGATGATGGAGGAATTACAATAAATTCAAAGGAGAGTGTATCTATAGGAATTTGATACTAAAATGAAATTAAATATGTTAATTACTTTTCGAGCAAAGTTTTAAAGTGTGCCAGTTAAGAAGGATTATGTGAAAAAGAATCCAGATACCCAGAAGGTTGGTGGAGCTCCATTGTCAATCCATAATTACATAAAATGTAATCTATCAATAAAATCATTAATCCAAGATCCTAGTGGCTTAAGTGATGGATATGCCACCTTATGCCAAACATCTGGAACTTAATTATCAAAAACTTTATTAAAAACTTATTCAAGATCTGCACTCATTACAACCAAACCATCAATTGCCTTACCCAAATCTATCAAAGATGAAGTAACAGCTGCTAATAATTTATTAAATCTAATTAATTCTTATTATAACACCGTGTTCATACTTTGATTGTATTGAACAGGATGTTTGCGAGCAGCCTCCTCTACATTAAATTATTTAGGTAATTTCTATAAGATTTATTTGCATTTTTCCTTTATTAAATCTTCTGCAGATGCACCAGCACCTCCTGTCGATCTAGGCAATAATGACAATATCGAAGATGTTATGAAGTTTGTTTCAATTATTGCTGAAGATATTTCTGCATTATCATGTAGTCCAAATACTTCAGTCTAATCATTCAAAGGTAAATTTCTTATGTATTCTTTGTAATCTTCCAATATTCCATTAGGAGGTACATAGTAAGTTCCACTTGGACTTAGTTTGTGTTTATCAATCTATAGTACATCTGTTGTATAAAATTGTTTAAGTAGAATAGCAATTAATCTTCTATCTTTGGGATCTGTAACTCTTCCTCCATAATTAGCTTCAGCAACCATATAATTTAAAGCTTCCCAAGGGATTTCTTCAAAAGTGTCAAGGAAATTCTTCAATTAAGATACTGATATTGCTAAATCTGCAGATGTAAACTCATAAGGAATGTTCCATCCAAGAGGTCCATATTTACGACGTTCTAAACAAACTGCATGGAAGAAATTCAGTCCGAAGAACAGTTTTTTCCATTCAATTGGTTTCTTACATTATTCAAAACTCTTGGCATCTATTGATGAGAAGTTTCTCAACATATTATTTTTTAAGCCTCTAGGTGGTTCATATGTCATTTTTATGCCTCTCATTAATAAAGTTACAGGAAATACATTAGAAGGCATTGAAGTTAGCCAAATCCTAAAATCACTATTAACTTCTTATGGTGGTTTTGCACAAATTTCTTATTCATGTATTCTTTCTAATTCTGGCATAAAAGAGGGGGCTAGATGGCAATTCTAGAGTAGAACCCATTTGCCATCTTTGACTGCACCTTTGATTGCATTAGTAGCTATTTCTCCTTATCCTTATCCTAAAGAGAGAGTAATAAAATTTTATCTAAATCCTAAACGGTCAGCTAATGTCGATATTTCTAGACGAGGATCAGCACCAGGAGATAAAATAAATATTAAAGGAGTATAAGCATCTGCATCTTTGTAGGCATATTCTAGATTAAATGGAGGAGGATCCATAAATTATTTACCCATTTCTGTAATAATTAGATTCTGAGTTGCATTAGCAAATTTATCGGGACGTATGATACGTAAGATGATCAATTTTTGAAAAGAAGTCAATTATGTATTCCAAGGTTCTGGTAACTATTAAGTTTATGGTTCACTACTATCATAGATTTCTTGCCAATCTGATAGATGTTATGAAAATGATTCTGGGAAGCCTTTGAAATAAGGTAGTGTATCAGATGCTTCAGTTACTAAACACCACATCTTTTTGGATATCCATTCTTATTATGGTTATGGATATGTAGGATCTGTGTATGTTCCTCCAACCATAGTAAAACGTATTTCTTATTGTGTTATCTTACCTTCACTTTACATTACTTTCATTGTCATCAAAAATGAAAATATCAATTTATCCTTTTCCAACAATGATCTACAAATACTCTCATATAAAGATATCTAAAACTTATCAATTATATTTTTGCTTCTATTTTCCTTGCCTTAAATTGATTCTCTTATGGCTCTTTCAAAAAGTATAATATAAAACTCTAAAGACCATTAATAAGTAGGCTCAATCAATGAAAGATCTAATACAACAAAGTATAAATTTGCAACTCTTTTAGCCACTTCTTTATAGAAATTACGAATTTAATTAAATTGTTCTCTATCTTATTCTTACTTCTTTAATTTATCTTAAATAGTGATTGATTCTGCTTTTGATCTTTATAGAGTGTCAATCAATACTTCATCATCCAACAAATTACCTTTTGATTCTTATAATAATTATAAAATATTATCCTCAGTCATCTTTTATTTGTTTTTATTTTCAAAGAATTCTTTAATGTTTCTTTATCTTTATTCATCTTTAGCAGGTTCCTCAATCTTTACAACAATATTCAACATTTGATCCTCCAATCCTTCTTAAGTTACTTAGAAATTTAGCATTGTAACCTTTACGCATATTTCAGGAGGATAATGAGGTCTGGCTAATTTAGTTGTCATGTAAAATTTGAAATCTCTTGAATAATCAATCATTTTATCTCCAAATTTCAATTTGTAAGCTGAACCCTATTTAATAATCTTCTGCTATAAGATAGATTCAAAAATAGCATCAATAGTTTCTCCTACATTTTCTAATAAGACGCTCTAACCAAACTATAAAGCACTTTCCAAAGTCTTTGATAATACATTTTACGATTGAGTTGGTCTTACAATTACTAATTATTGTGCCTCCATATGTTTGACCCAAGTATTAGCTTAAGTTTGTGGATCAATCATTAAAGGCCATCTTGTTGAATTCTTAAGAATGATTGCATTATCAATTGAAAATGAATCATTTGGTAGTTTTTAAACATTTGTCCATTATCCCATAGTTATTGGATCGCATAATATTTTCTACAAAGAATAATCTGGATCGAATTCAATTTTCAATTTCTCTAATAAAGTTTGCCATATTTTTATAGTATCATCTCTATAAGCAATTGGAAATGCACCCAAATAAGCCACAATTCCTGAGGATAAAATACAATCGCCAACAATAGTTTTAGAATCGACTCTATAATCTGCAGCTTTCTTCTTCCAACTCTCTTTCTCTCCTCCTAATTCAGTAATTAATTTTTCAGCTCTACTCAATTAGATCTTACATTTATTAACCTTTGCTTCTAAATCTTCTTTCTCTTATTTTGCTTTGTTATAATCTGCTTCTAATTTAGCTAACATATCAAGCACTTCTTGTAAAGCTTCTTATTTGACTCTGAGTGTTTCTTCAGCTTCTTTTAATTTAGATTCAGCTTCTAATAATTGCTATCTTTTAGGATCTACAACCAATAAAGCATCATAAGTTTCAACAACAGCACGAACCCATAAACTTAGATTACCTGCTGCCACAGATGCATTAAATACCTTATCTTTCTAAAATAATGGATTTTGAGAAAATGCCTTTAATTTATTAATTTTAGCTTGAGGAATTTATCTAATAGAATCATCCCTAAAATCTTTAATTCTTTTTATCAATTTATCATTCAATAGATTCTTTTTAGAATACTCCCAAAAATCTTATACTTTTTCCATAGAACCAGGTTCTTTAGGTTTCCATGGAACATTTTAATCTTCTTAAAAGATGTAACATAACCCTTCCATAACGATAGCAGCAGAAGGGGGAGGCTTTGGAAAAGACTTTAATTGCACCATATCATTTTTATCAATCTTTTCTAATGCCTCAGCAGCTTGAGCCAAGATTGGTAATACTTTATCAAGATCATTTTAACAATCGTTTCTTAAAGCATTAGCAGCATCTCTTTAAACATTACAATCTTTCTCTTCTTGCTAACATACCTACTTTCTTGCATCTGCTTCTTTCTATTTCTTTTACAAATTAATTAACATTACACTATTGTCTTTTGTAGCTTGTTCTAATTTAGGCTACAAATCTTCTAATTCTTTTTACATTTTACTTACTTCACTCTCTGTAATGATAATCTTATCAACACCTGCTTCGTAACGAGAAATCATTTTAGACATATTTTAATCTCTATCTGATTTAAGTCTTTTGAATGTATTGAGCAATTCCAAATACGAAGTTGGTGTTACATAATAATATCTTCTTAATTCATTATAATATCTTTTTGTTAAATCAGAGACTCTCATTTACATATCAACAGCTATGTCCACAAGTCCTTATCTCAATTTATTATCACTTATATTCATGTCTCTTGTAAATACAGCATCTGCTGTTGACCTAAGAGCTTCTTCGGGCCATGGCAAAAACCAATCGATTGTTGTACAATTTACTAAAGCTGGAAATGTTCGTAATCTTCTTCTGAATGCCTCTCCAACTGGTGACATACAAATCACAAGATGCAAATTCTTTTTACACTACTTAACAAAATAACCATATTTCTCATTTGGAGTTCCAGATATATAACTACTCATTTCTTCAATGATCTTACTTTTCTCTTCAGGAGGGAATAAATTAGGAACTTCACCATTATTCAAAATATTGCAAATATCTTCAACCATTGATTCCTTGATAATCTAAGTATCTGAATACATAAACACTATTTCCTTCTAATCTATTCCTCCCATCTTCATTACTTTTTATAATTCTTCTATCCAATTTCTTGAATCTACTTACAAAGTTTCATTTTAAAAGGCTATGAATGAAGCCAATTAAGCCAAACTCTTTCTTCCAGATCCTCCAACACCAACCAATAAAGCATGACCGAATGTAGTATTAACTACACGGACTATCTTGAGTACATGTTAAATGGCATTCATAAATAACACCAATTCCATTCGATTACTTGTGTATTGAGAGTTATATTCATTTAATTATTCCTAACATACTTTTTTTAATGTCTCTCTATCTGTTAATTCACAATAGATATCAGTCATTGGTCTTTTTGTTCTATCATCATCTGGATACAGAGTAGGAACAAAAGAAGCCCATAAAAGTGGTTCTATCTATACTAATTGTTTCCAATCTCTTTTAAAATGTTTCAATATCGTTTCCTTTAAAATCTTATCAAATGTTCCTTAATCATCTTCATTAATCAATCTATCCTAAAATACACGTTGACATTCGTGCGCCCACAATTTTATGAAATCGTTTTCATCTCTAAATGATTTTATTATTCCTTTTGATATTCCTTAAAAAACTTTACTAATATCACGAAGATTATATATATAATGAGATTTAGCAGGAGTAGGCAAGAGTTCCTTACAAGTTTGGATTAACTAATAAATATCTAAAGTAGCATTCACAGTTTAATCTCTAAGATTTGTAATTGATTTCATAAATGGGTTTGTTTATCTTGCATAATACCATTCCAAAACATTTTAAAATATTCTTTATAATGAATCTCCTTCGAATGGTTCAACATATAATAAAACATAATGTCTTAAATATCTCATACTAACTACATTCCTTCCTCCTGTTGGTGGTAACATACTGGCAATAAAAGTAATCCCTTAAAGATACTTTGGTTCCTTAGTTTCTAAATCATACCATCCTCCAGTATCCATCCACTATCTTAATAATTCAATTGGAGGTTATGCCCCATATTTCTCTTTGGCTGGCATATTCAAATCATCAATAAAAATAACAATATATTTTTTTCCTTCCTCTGGTCCAAAGAATCCTTTCCTCCTTCTAGAATTAACTTTGGATTCGATTGTTTTTTGAACTTAATTTACTAATGTTTGACCTGAAAAAGCTGTTATTAAATTCGTGTATTCTGAACTAAAATAATTTTTGTTGATTTCACTAACTATGTTAGATGTCTTACCAGTACCAGTTGGCCCAGAAACTAATAGATGTATTTTATTTTTGACACACAAATGCAAGAAATAATTATTTCTAATAGAATCACTAGTTGGAATAAGTAAATCATGATATTCACATCCTTTTGGAATTATAAAAGGTGGCTATGTTTGAGTCCAACTAATGAAATTATTTTTATTCCTGTCATAGACCATATCAAATAAGTTAGCTCTTTCTGGTAATTTGGCATTAATAGTAACTGGCTAAAATTTATATTGTAATTGTAAGTTAAAAGTCTCATTTACATCTTCAGCTGAAATTAATTTAATCAAGAATTAATTAAACTATTTTCTGCAAACTTCGTCAATGGCTGCTCCAAAACTCCAAACACAAGAGAAGAGTATGGCTTTAGAGACTACATCTTTGATTTCATTATGATTAATTTATTTTGATTAAGCTTTCTCATCCATATCTGTCCATTCTTAAAGGTATGTTTAAAGAATAAGTAACATATTTTTAACCAAAGTCATTTCACTTTTGTATATAGGGAATTTACCATTTTTTCTTAACCATTCTTAGCTACAATCTATTATGACTCTTAATAGATCATCCAAATAATGATGCTCTATGAATTTCTCAGGGATCGTTTAAATATATGATTTAACTAAGGCATACCATCCAATCTATTATGTTTCTAAAAAGACCATACCACATCTACTTACAGTGGCAGGAGATGCAACAGCTAAGTCTTCAACTTCAAACATCATGGTCATCCAATTAGTCATTTTGATAATTTCACCAGATGTTAAACATAATTTCTTATTATCATCTAAAACTGTATTCATGTTTTCAATCCAAACAGCATCCACAGGACCATCAAATACAACCCATTTTCTTTCTTCCACTTCTGAATCTTATGCACATTATCTCATAATAATTGCAATGACTCCATCAGTCCATGATTTTGTATCTGGATCTAATTTACCATATAATTAATCTGAAGTAATTGATTTCGGATTGAGCTTTAGCACAGCCACAGTCACAAATTGTTAAACTTTATTTAATGATGACATAGCTTTAGCCAAGCATTCTAATACTTTCGATTTACCTGCAAATGCTTATCCTACAATCATCAATCCATGTCTAACATTTATTGTGTCAAATAATTGAATGCATTTTTCAATAAAACCTTTCTCTGCTTGAATATTAATTTCTTAAGCTGTATTCTTTAGAGCTGTTTCCAAAGCTCCATAATCTTATTCAGGTAATTTTATACCAGGAAACAGATCTGATGTAATTGAATTGAATAAAGGTACATCATTTATAGTAAATTTTGGGATGTTCACATCCATTAAAGCTCTCAAACATATTATATCTTCAATATCATTCATGACTCTTTTTAAATTACCTGCAGCTGTCAATATAGCCTTCAAAGCTCTCATACCGAAGTCATAATGATCTTAAGATGAAAGCTATTCTGATGATAATCTCAAAGAGGCAACAATTTTACGAGCTAAATTATTTGCATCCTAAAATCCTACAGACGCTAAATAGATTTCTGAAATCAATGCATAATCTGGAACCATCATAGCACATGGTCTAAATAAAGCTTTTAAGTTGTCTGGTAAATCTGATCTGCCAGCATAACCTGGATTCATAGTAATATTGATAGCACATGAAGGAATCAATTTAATTAAAGTGCCTTCAAATTCAAATTCTGGTCTCTTTTGTCTGATAGCATCTTAAATAGTAAGCACTTGTTAAGCAATAACAGAAAGCACTTCTAAATCAATACGATTAAATTCATCGAAGCAACACCACGCTCCTGAACTTGCTAATCCTTTAAAGAATTTACTCATAGCTAAGTAATTCAAACCATCAGAGCAATTAAATACAACACATTATACTGCTAAAGCTTTAGCTAAATCTTTGACAGTTTCAGTTTTACCTGTTCCTGCTGGACCTTCTGGAGCTCCTCCATATTGCAAATGGAATGCTCCCATTAATGTTCTATAACATCTATCAGTTAAAGGTGTAATAACCAATCTCATACTATTCCCCAAGTATTCATATCCATAGAGTAAATCAGCATTTATCATTTTGACATTGCATTTCATTAATTGTTCTGTCCAATAGTATCTTAGTTATGCCATCCATTAGAAGTTATTAATATCATTACAACCGATCTTTACTAATTATCTAATTACATCTCTGGCATGTACATCTAATACTACCAAAGCACCTAAGGTTAATCTTTCTAAAGGTGATAAATCTTATCTCACTAAATCTACAATGTCTCTTAATTCATTAATTAATTTTTCTAAGAATCCTGCCAATCCTCCTTGTTAGTTTTCTTTGTCATTTATGGCTGCCTCACTACCTCTAGTCCATCTTATCATATTTACTGCCAAAACAATTTAAGCTGGCCATTTTCTTACCCAAACCACTCTCTTTGTATCATTATCTAAATGTGATGATTTCATAATCTTTTTTAAGGTGTCAATCATAACTGATTCAATTTCGCACAACCATTTTTCTACATTACCTTTTTTTTCGCCTTCATTTACATTTATTCCTTTTGAAAATTGTACTTTCTCTTTTTCTGCAGATATCATTGCCACTACCTCTTATCCATTAACAAATTCTAATAAATTTATTGCTTCAAAACATTTATTAATATGTTTTTGTACTGTTTCTGGATCTTTTGTTTATGCCAATATTTCCAAAAGTTCTTCATCTGATAAGAAATAAAATCTTGGAAATGAGTTACGTTTAGTTTCTAAATATTCACTAAGAGATTTTTGTATCTAATCTAGAGCCTTATTGTCTGAATCAAATTCATTTTTCATTTTATCACTCTCTACACCATCCCAAAGATTTGGTTCTTTGTTAAATTGTTCCATAACAGTTTTCCAATGAGAATCCACCTTTTAAAA
This sequence comes from Paramecium sexaurelia, assembly GCA_000733375.1. Classification (NCBI taxonomy): domain Eukaryota; phylum Ciliophora; class Oligohymenophorea; order Peniculida; family Parameciidae; genus Paramecium; species Paramecium sexaurelia. The sequence continues at coordinate 218,943 of JPFM01000124.1, read as the reverse complement.
CTTTAATGTTTCTTAAGGCATCTTCTTTTTAATATCATCTGATGTGAAAATAGGTTCCAAATACATCCAACCTCTTTAACATTTAATCCAACCATCTAATGTATCTTAGATTTAAACAATTTTTTATTCTAAGGCTTATGCTTTATGCAGAACTGCTTTAATTTGTGGTTATGCTTTCAACATCAATAGAATATTGAATTAATCATCAAAACATTAAACTACTTCCTCTAATGATTTCAATACAAAAGTTCCTGTCTTTTTATATGGAATCATTTCAACTTTCTAATCTTTCAGTTTTTCTTAAATAGAATTTAAATTTTTCTCTATTTACCATTACTTTTCAGCCCTCCTTGATACCTCTTCTATGTCACTTCTATAATTCATTAAACCGTGAGATACCAAAGCATCTAACGATAAATCATCATTTGTTTCCTAATCTACAATTCCTACAATCTTCCAGATATCTTTCCACATATTTAATTTTGTCTTCATAGCTTCAGTTGTTAATAATTCAATCAACCACAATCTTTCCTTAAACTCGTCTATCTAAGCTTTCAATTTGCGTGCTACTTCTACAGCTATATCATCTTATGCATCTGAGAAAGCTTTGATTAATAAATTTGCATTCCTTTAATTAGTTCTTACTTTATTATCTATTTCAGTAAAATTCAATTTCAAAAAGGAACCCGTACACCAATCACTTCTGTCATATTCAAATTCTATTGCATTAGTCCATAAATTAAAATAAATTGTAAAATCCTTCATTAATTAGTTTAAATCTTCATAAACTGATGGTTACTATTTAAACAATATTTCTCTTTCATTAAAAGACTCTACTTTCTTTAAAGCATTTTAGAAACGATCATTTAATGAAACTACATCATTAGCAAAATCTTTGACTCTTGAATAATCATCGAATTTTTATACAGTTGAGAATAATTCAGTTAATTCTCTTAATTCTCCTTGGAATTTATCTTTCTCATTATCTAAATTTTCCATAAATTTCTACTCCTACAAATTCGCTTTTCTCTAACCTTCAATAACATGATTTTTAATTTCTGGAGGAAAACTATATAAATTCCAAAATTCATAAAGATTTTTATCTTCAAAATTATGATTCATATCTTCAAACATTGTTAAATAATCATAAATACAATCCACCTCTTGTTTCTTTTTTGCCAAATTTACTTCATGTTCTGCAATATATGTTTTTAATTCTATTAATTCAGCTTCATTCTTTGGTTACTTTGTTATCCTATCACTCATATCACTATATTCCTAACTTAAACGACTAATGTTATCTGTCACTATGTCTGAACATTGTTTTAAAATGGAAGTGATAAATTCATTTGCTTTTGATATTAAATTTTCTTTAGCTATTCTAGTTCTTATCTAAAAAAATTATTCATTCTTTTCATCCAAACATAATCTTTGTATTTAAAATTTAGCATTAATAAAATCAGACAGTTTTTTTGAAATTTCATCTTTATCCAATAAAGTTATAACAGGTTTTTTAGATACATCACCAAATAAACTTTTTAAAACACTTTAAACTGATTTTTCTAACAGGAAACTAAATTCCCTAAATTTTTATAGGATTTAATTAGGTTTTTAATATCCAATCTCAAGATATTCTTAAACTTTATCCTTGGCCCATTTAATCCATAATTAATCTTTGTCATTTTCTATTTCATAAGCTCTCAATCTTCCCTTTACTTCTCTTTTTTAATCAATGTCGACTAATGGAACCAAATCTTTTTCTAATCTATTAAAAGAATTCACAGATTCCAATAAGAGATCAATAGGCTTTAACAAACCCTATTAAATTGATGAGAAATTTGGAGAGTAATAAATAGCACTATTAGGATCTTCCTCAAGTAAAGGGGTATCCTCTTATTTAACTTTCTTTTCATTTTTTTTACTCTTTTTAAAATTGAGATTGACTTCTAGATTTAATATCAATAGTGGATAATCATTAATCTTCCATTATTCATTTTCTTTAGGTGTAGTAAATTTCTTCAAAAAATCAATCCATGACTAACAAGTTTATCTAACAACATTTTCCCTAATATAATTTGTAAACATATAGTCAATTCTAATTAGTAATTTTTACAATTCACTATCTATATAATCTTCTGTTTCAGTTTAATAAAATCGATATTTTTCTCTCAATTTATCTTGGATATCTCCTACAATTGTGCTTCTCCATTGCACTTAAAGTGTTTGTCTTCCTTAGATATTATGCTATTTTTGTTAGCTTTCAAAATTTGACAATGTCATAGGCAATGATTAATGATTAAGCAAAACATTTAGAAGAGGGAAATTCTAATATAATTAAGATCTTGCTGTTAAAGCATTCAAAGTACTTACTACAACAGTTAATTTGGAATAATGTAATTGAGATATGTTTTGTCGAATTGAAACAAATCCCCAATTGTCTTAAATCTTCACTTGTTTTAATGTTTGCTATCCTACTGATTCAAAACTAAGTGATTTAGTATCACTTCCAAATTATTTAGTTAATCCATAGTAAGGCTTTTTGATTTATTCAAATCTATTTTTGATTCTTAATTAAATCCATTTAATGTCATTTTTATTAATTTCCATATCCTTTAAAATTGAACATTTTTTCATAAGGATTATATATTCTCTTTAGACTTGTTTTACTAAATCTTTTTTTAGGACTTCAAGATTTTATATTTATTTTCTTCTGATTTCTGGATCTGTAATCATCAATTTTACTTCATCTTTAAGTGTTAAATTCTATGGGAATCCAGGAGCTATTTTGCTTGGATCTTCTTTTGTGAGATATGGCAAATCTCTAAATAAAGAATATTCTTCAATTTTTTTCTACATCTCAAGAGATAAAGTGGATGTCATTGAATCAGGTAATGAATCTACATATTTTAAGAATCTTAATTCATCGTCAGCATTTTTTTATCTTTATTTACATAATTCGACTCTTTATTCAAATTTAACAGGATCTTCTTCATAAAATTATAATGATAATCTGCCAATCTTTTTTATTTTATTTGATCTCAATATTCTTACTTCAAATTTACCATTTTCATAACCTAATACTTCAACATCTGTCCATATGTATTTGTCTGATTAATCAAATAAAGGACATTTTGCATGTGGAGGATTACTCTTTTTACATATTTCTAACCATTCCAAAGGAGTTCTATCTTCATCCCAACAATCGTATTCCTTTAGTTTTTTATTCGTCATTCTCCCTCCCTAAGAAAAGTTTTTATTTTTTGGAATATCTTCTGGTTAGGAGTCATTGTCATCTAAATTATTTAATTATCTTAATTACAAATTTAAAACTCTGTAAATTCTTCTCCAAGTGTTCCTCTAACTTCTAAATCGAAATTACTTCTTTAATGTATAAATTTTGGAACAAAATTAGATCGTTTAGAATTGAAATCTGGTTTCAAATCAAAATCAAACTTTAAACTTGATGCAGGAGATGCAAATTGAATTTAGGAATTGTTTTTTGTTTACCCTGATATGAATGGTACTTAGCTTTTAACCTATCTCGAACGAAAATAAACCTGTTAAATTTATTATCAAATATACATTCTTTTTTATACCCAATTAAGAATTATTAAGTGAGCTTTCCATTATTGATGAGCCATCCCGATCATTCAATAGATTCATTACAAATTTCCTTTTACATATAATTACTCTAAATACCTTGGATCTTAAGTGTCAGTTTCCATTTTTATTCTTTCTTCAACCTCCCTATGTTCCTTTAGAGCTGACACATAATCGATAGAAGGCTTGTTTATTTTTTAAATTGGACCTGCCATATTTTTTTATAATCAATACCTAAAGTTCTTTTGCCTTTCATATTTATTACGATTTTTAAATAAAATAATATAAATTGTATGAACACTCAAAATTAATTGATAAATTCACAAGTTTATATCTAGACCATTCAGTCATTTAATATTTCTTTATAAAATGTATAATTTAATTCAAATCTTAATCAGATTATAACCAAAATTATTAATGTCAGATAAAAATATAAGCAATTTTATTTTGAATTTATCAATATGAATAGAACATCGAAAACAATATACAATTTATCAATTATATGTTATTAAAATAAAATAAATTTAATACATAAATTAATTATTACCTTATCAAGAATATTTATTTCAAAATGTAAATTATTTCTAAGTTAACTAAAACTAATATTAAATTATTAATATATATATTTCAAATTTATAATTGGTAAAAATGTTATAATCATTTAAGATTATCTAAATTACTTAAGTAATTTTCGTTCATATGTCAAATTGCCCTCAATTTAAATTACAAATTTTGATCAAACAAATTATCATCATTTAATTTACTTATATTTATAAACATGAAAATTATTTTTTTGAGAAAATGGAGTTGATCAAGAAAAAGTACATTCAAAAATATATACCAAATACAATTTTAAACTTAAATTCTTTGATCACTTTAAATGATAGTAATTAACAGAAATTAATTCTTATAATTATTGAAACTATTTAATTGATTTTAAATTTAATGCTGTTTAAAATATTGATTATAACAAATAATAAAGTAATACCATTAATATTACAATGATTTCATTAATGTAGTCATCATTCAATGTAATAAATTTAACATAAATGAAATTTTCTCTATTTAAAGACTGATTAAAATATTCTAAAATTATCGTATTACCTATAATAAAGTAATTAAACATATATTTTTTGCATAAAAGTTACAGTAATGAATATACTAAATAACTAAATAAATTTAACAATATTTAACAAATTAATTAAGAATTAGATAATAATGTGTCTATTATCTTATGATGTATCTAGTAAAGCTACATAATAGAAAATTCTCGAGGAAAAAATTAGTATTAATTTTCTTAAACTAATATCAGTCATCAATGCAAACTAAATAGACAAGAAAGGGTTGATTTTGAAAAAAAAGCATTTCAAAAGTTTTGATAGAATTTTAAATCTTAGAGAATATATATTATATTAAATTTATTAATAAAAAACAAAATAGGATGATGATGTGTAATTTAAGATTAAAATGTGATGTAATAAAATATACATATGAATTTACTCTAAAATCATTATTGGGGTTTAGGACATGAACCATACCTTTTTATGTAATCGTTATATTTTTTTTAACATTAAATTGCGGTCCATTAAAATGTATTTAATTTGTGATCTCTTTTCATTGCTTCCCAATCCTATTTATACTTTTTGACAAGTCCTTCAATTGCCCATTCATCATCAATATTCATTCTAACTTTGTTTTTCTTCTTTTCAACTTCTTCTGATGATAATTTTAATGTTGCTTATTTTTGCAATTCTTTGATTTAATCAATAGAAATTTCTTCTGCTTCAATGTATTATTGTGGAGCTGATTCTTTTTATTTTAACTCATTAGTAATTTTTGAATTAATCTAAAATCCTGTATTCATTCCTAAGTTATTTAAGTTTTAAGTAAATGAAATATTTTTGTTCCATCCTGGAATTCTATTTTACTCCTTTTAAGTCTTTGTAATCTTTTTATTTCTTGAAAATAAATGCTTATGAGATTTTTAAGCTCGTTTGACTGTTTTTCTCCTGGCCATACAATAAATTAATTATAAAATATTAATTTTACTTTCTAAAATGAAATATGTATGCCTCTCAAATTTATAGATATAAATTGTTATCAATCATATTTATTATCAGAACTTCTATCTTGAATATATTTCTTGAGAAATTTATCTTCAAATTAAATTAACTATTCCACCAATTCTAAATCTAAATTTGCCCTACTCAAAAGAGTAAAGAACTCATCTTAATATTAAGCGTTTCTTCCAAATTTTCTTCTGAATTCTTTAAAAACTTCATTAATCCTTTACATTTCTTAATCTGACTTTGAACTCCATATTTTTAAATGCATTAATTTATTTTTTTTCAATTTAATCTATTTACTACTCAAAATTTAAGAAGGAAGCTTTGCCTAATGCATTTTCCCTATAGAAACATCAGACTTTTATGCTTTCATAATATCAACTTTAACATTTTCAAAAATAGGTTTCTGTACCAGTGAATTCTAATCACATATTTATGTTAAATCACTGGGATGAGACATTTAGAGATAGTTATATATTATTATTTAATTTTATTATTAAAAAATTGTTTAATAAAATTAAATCAATATGTATCTAAATTAGATTAATAAAAAATAAACCTTCACCATTATCATTTAAGAAATTGACTTAAACTCAATTACCTTTATTATTCTTATTCAAAATGCTAAGAAATATAAATTGCAATTTTGGATACCTATTCCATGACTTTTTATTTACACTTTCTTTAATGCTTTATAATCAACTAATTTAATGAAATACTATATATAAAATATTAGTCCATCAATCAATAAACTTGTTTTAGGTTTAATTTCAAAATAAAGTGTATATATCAAAATAATGAAAATAAATTACCCAATCTCCTGTCTTTTACTAATTATAATATTTTAATGTTTTTAAAATATTAATTATATATAAAATATAAATAGAAATATTTAATTCTTTTGATATCCTTAACAAATAACTAAGACTTGAATTTTTAAAATTTTTATTTATTTTTACGATTATCATATCTCAGTTTTACTGAAAATTAGAATAGTTTTTTCAAGTATATACAAATCTCAAACTTATTTATATTCTTTAAAAGTTGCCTCTTTTTGAATATCGTATTTTTAAAGAAAATGGAGTAACTTTAGTGATAGTGTAAAGTTTAAGAAATGTCTCTTTTGAATAACTCCTCATAATTGATGTATATGAATTTAATTTAAAACAAGAAAATAAGTAGTAATAATTCTTATCAAATTTTAAATTTAGATAGGAAAATAACAATAATTAGAAATATGATTAAAATTGTGTGTTATATATTATCATCATATCACTATTAATTAAAGTTTCTTCTTTTGTTAAATTACTGAATTGGGTTCTCTTATAATAAGTCTAGCTCTTTTTTGCTTGAAAAACCATTTAATTAAGGTTGTCTTATATAACCTATATTCAATAAAGGAGTAGTAGATATCTACTGAGTAAATGTTTAAGTTTATTGAGGAGGAGGTATTTATTCATCATGTTACTGTAAATATTACTCATTATTCCAAAATGGAGATTGTAACATTGAGGGTAGCAAAAAAGGTGAAGTAGAACTCACTTTAAACATTGCATTCAATTTAGGCAATTGTAAAGAAGAATTTTAATGGCATTCTGGTTCTTCAATGATTCCTGGAGATAATTATTTTAAAAATTGATTTTCCAAAAATTGATATCCAGGTGATGTTAAACATTATAACATCATTAAAGGAGTTGGATTTTTCATATCTTCTTAAAGGAAATTTGATTATAGATTTAATGCTATTTTCATTTCTTCATTATTAAAATTCATTTATTATTGAAGTTGTTACAATTACATTTATTAGGTTTACTATTATTGAAATTATTATAATTATTATTATGTTTATTATTATTGTTATGTTTATTAAATAATTTGTGAAATTGGTTAGTTGAAGGATTATTACGAAATTTATTCTTCTTATTTAATGATCTTTGGAAGATTTCTTTATTTTCTTTATTCTAAATTTTATTCTTTATTTCTGATACCTTTTTTATGTCTACCTCTTTTTCCTACAAGTCCTTGTTTATTTGAATCGACATGTGCTTAACTAGAATAAATTCATTATAAAATTACTTTTTTCTAATATATTGTTTAACCATATCAACTTCATCACATTCATCATCTTTACAGATTTTGTGAATTAATGATTTATAACTTGATATAATGAAGTATAGAATACCGATTTTTTACTTAATTTTCTGTTCTTCCATTTAATTATTAAGAAATTTAAGACCATTTCTTTCCATTTTTTACAACATTATTTAAAATAATTAAATCTTCTTTAAGCATCCATTAATCTCTTAGTCAATATATAGATAATTTTACTTATTTAATTCTGGATTTAGATAATTCATCCATCTTTCTCTAATTTATTTAGGAGTACGAATGTTGCCTTATAAATTTCTTTCATATAATGAAACTGCTATCTAAGTCCATATATGTTTATGCTTTTAGCTAAATTTAAATATATAAGTCTACTTCATTTAAGTTTTAATAAACTCATCCTCTTCTTAAAGCCAATTAATTGATTTCATCTATGGATTTATTAATGTTATCCATCGTTACTTCAATGAATGTTTGTCAATTTTGAGAATGTTTTCAAAATTTACCCAGTCATTCTCATCCTATGATGTATTTTCTCATGATACCGGATGAATAATAGGATGGTTTTATTTCTCAAAATATTTAACAAGAAACCAAATCAAAAACAATTTAAAAGAGTTGTCCCATTTTCTTTTACATCTTAATTTTTCATCTTCTAAAAAACTATAAATAAGTTATATTCTAAACCTCTTACAAATTTGATCAAACTTTTTATTATTTGGATAAATAAATTCTCCCCTTATCTTAAATTATTTTCTATACTCATCCGTAATTGGAGTATTTTATTTATCTCCTAAATTTATAAAAAATGCTTAGAATTCACTCATTTCAATTATTTTATATATTTATATTATTAATTCATTTAATAAATAATGAACTGTACGAAATACCTACTGACGACAACAATAATAAAGATCATAAACTTCAACCATATTAAACTTAAATAATTTTTTTTCAAATAAAACGATCAAACTAAAATTAAGCTAGATTAATTCTTGAAGAAGACTATAAACTAGCAACACAATCACCATATGTATATTAATTGATTAAATTCTAAATATATTTCTAAAATGTAAAACTAGATTTTATTTGTAAAATAAGAATTCTTAATTAAATAATTCTTTTATAGTTATATATCAAGATAAGGATCAAAAAGATCACAAAGAACTTTAACTTCTATCTATAATTATCTATTTTTTATTTATTTCGAAAATTGAAATATTAAAAAACATTAATAATTATTAATGATATGGTGCTTGAATTATAAGAATAAAAATTATTTCTTAACAAATTAGAAGAGCTATAGGCTCAAAATTCTTAATAAAATTTACCAAAAGTTTTGTATTGATAAAAATAATGAAATTGTAAAATAGAGAATTTAATATGATCCCATATACTTTTTTGAACAAGTGAAGTGAAAATAAATTTAACTGATATTAGCATATTTCAAAAAGAACATCATAAAATGATAGAAATAATTGAATTTCAAATATTGAAGTTTTATAAAAGAAAAATGCTTTCCTATGTTATTGAATTGTAAAGAAATGGCAGACATTAATAATTATAAAAATTAGTAAACTAACAATTTTATTTTTTCGTTAAGCAATAATAAAATGAATATATGAATATAAATCTATTTTTCTAAATTTAGATATCGGATAATAAAGTTTTGAAAGATTATTATCTTGTTCTTAATTATTAATATAAGAATGATTGATTAAATTTAATATATATAAATAAATTAATTTTGTATATAAAATAGTCAACTGTCATTATTCATAAAAGTCAATAATTATGATTATCTTTAATGTCAAGCAGAGAGAATGAATTTTATAAAGAAATTAAATTAAATGTCACGTCATATAATCGTATATTAAATATCATAAATTATTAAATAATAATGCTTACAAAAGCCATAAAATTCTGGTAAAAGAGAAGAAATATGTATCATTTAAGATTAATAATCAATAATAATGAAATTTAGTGTTAATATTGAAGTAAAAAGAAATTCAAATATGATTGATGGAATTGTAAGTAAATTGTTTTAATTTAGAAAAATAACTCAAAGTAATATCGATTAGTTTGTTCTAGTCATTCTTCTAAATTGATTAATGCGATTCATTTCCATTATCAATTTTAGATGAGAATTAAGATAAAATGATCAGCAATATTGTTTTTCTGAATAATGCATCTTAGATGCTGAAAAATACCTGGAAAGACTTAAACATCTTGTACTTAATTGGTTTTAAGATAAATCAGTTAATTCTCTATATTGGATTGTATAATATTGGTAAGTTGATTTTCTCTAAAACATTTTAATACATTATAAAATTAACCTAATGAGTTTTTTCATGAGCAATTTAATTAAACTGATTTCCAAAGTCTTTGATTATATCAATAAATTAAATAATAATGATAAATAGACCTCCAGTACCAAAATTTAGTGATGAAAGTTCTACTCCAAAGAGAAGTTCCGATTTATTAGAGGAAGTCTCTCACTTAGTGTTCAAAATGAATTTAGATGATTAAATTGAAAAAAAAGCAATTGCTATTCTAAATAGCATAAATCTACCAAATACTTCATTTCATGCACAGGCACTAGTTCATTGTGCTATGAGGGAGCTAAATTATCAATTACCAAAAGCAGATGTAAAAGTAGAATACCTTTCTAAGTGTATTTAAAACTAATATTCTTCACTGATTTCTACTTTATGCTTAAAACTCAAATTGAATTCAAAAGCAACTTAAGTTTGCAAAATACTCTTGTAATAGATGTAGCCTCTTATAAATAAATTGCCTAAACAAGTTCAAAATGCTATTTCAGTAAAAATTGCCACTGATATAATATATTTGAAACAAGGTGGTATAAACACTAAGATTATTGCTCAGATGGTTAATATAAAAGTGGAACAATTACAAATCAACTTAAATAGAATCAAACCATTTGCTTTCAAAATTATACAAGACCTTTTCAATTACTTAAATAATAATTAATAATGACTTTTAATTTTTATATGTTTATATATGTTACTTTATCAGTTTAATATGTATGTATATTAATATTTAAAATGAACTTGCTTTAATAAATAATTTTAGTGCATTTTTTTTTCATAAACTTAGGTGCTTCATGAATATATTTTAAAAATCAATCAATCGTTTATATAATTTAATTAAATTAAATTTTTTGAATAATTTATAATTTTCACGAATTAATAAATTAATTAAATGTATTTACCAATTGTTATAATTTGAAATAATCATTAAGTAAATATTTAAAGTATTCGATAAAATTCTGATGTATTCTTTTGTAGTATTGCTTTTTTAGTGAAAATAAATTAATTCTATAAAGTATACTAATAATAATTTCAAAGGGAGGGAATATTAATTTTTTAATTTTTATAATCAATTAATTAAAAAATTTTGTATTTACAAAAAGATCATATAATTAAATAAATAATTTTTAATGAAAAATTAAAGAATGTTTCAAGGTTTAGTTCTAAATTTTTCAATAAAATACATTTACTGACCTCAAGTTGCAATTTAATTATAAAACAATATAATAATATAAGATATAAATGAACATTTATCAATATTTTTTTCAAATTGTATATCATCAACAATATCTATATTGATATTATTGGTATGGCAGTTACTATTAAATTTAGTTGTAATAAGAGTAGTTCAAGTATTATTAATTTTATGATGGGTAGTTGATATAATGATTAGAATAATTATTATTGTAAAAGTAATGATTGGATGGCATTGGCATAGATGAATAATTTTAAAGTTGAGGAATAGAAAATTATTAATTTTATTCAATAGATTTCTATATCAGCTATTACTATATTTCTTTACATTAATTCAACTTCTCTTGTAATAAAATATCTTTTATATAAATTAAGAATTACTTGTAGCCGTAATTCCGTTTTCTTATGGATGTGGCTCGATACAGATTTTCTTTTGAATTAATGATTCAGTATTTTAATTAAGTTATGGAGATTCTACTCTTTTTGTTGTTTCTTTTTTTGCCAAGAAGTCTGACATAAATTAAGTTACTGTCAAACTTAATTTCTGATCCGGATTTTCTATGATTGCTTTAATTAACAATCTTTCTTCACTTTCTTAAACCTAATATTTAGATACATTGATTACATTAAATCTTTTTAAATTTCTAATAATTCCATTATATTAATTTTTAATTTAATTTTCACTTCTGCCATTTAATTCACTTTATATTTTGGACCATTTTTTGCCATAATTCAAAATCAATTAAAGTAACTAAATTTTTTCTTCTTTACTCCAAGTTTATCTAGAGATGTTTGGATTCAACACATTGTTCCATCGTTCTCTTATTTATTTAGGATATCTTTGAGTAGAAGACATAGAATTAAATTTAATGGTTAATTCAGTCCAATTGTTTTTATAGTAATGATCACTTTACTATTAATATAATTTGATACTTTGCTATGCTAATCAGAATTTGATCTTCTTCTTTTGACCAAGGAGAGATTTTTAAATTAGAGTGAAGAAGAGAAATCCATTTCAATTCAACCAAATTCTTATCTACACTTAAAACTTTTGATACATATTCCCAATCATGATCATTCTTATTAAATATATATAACTATTACAGGAATAAGTTCTTATCGGTTTTATGACATCAAATGTTTAGTCATACACCATATAAGTAAATTTTTGTCTTGTTAATGCCACTTTTTTCTGTTTACATCACTTGTAGATCTTAATATAATAATAATAATATATTACTTAGAAAATACTTCCTCATAGTATTCTGTCATTTATTAATCTGTCGGAAAGTGATTGGCACGGAATTTTACAAATTAAGTTACTGCTTCTACATCAATTGGGTCTAATATTTTTATCTTTTCTACAAAATCGATCCACTCTTTTGAAAGATGAGCTTATGTTTAAATCATAAATTAAATATAATCAAGATTTGTTTAGATTAATTGGTTTATAAATTATTGGTCAAAGTTCAATAAGATAATTTAAAATCATATTAATTGATTGTATATATGTATTAACAATGTTCTATTTTTATCTTAATTATACACTTAGTATTATTTTTCTCTGGTTAAGATTTTTTCTAATTTCTCGAATATCCTAATTATATTCATCGAATATACTCTTTATACCTTGCTAATGAAAACATGATATAAATAATCTTTTAGTTTGGATTACAAATTTTTAGCAATTAGACATTATTTTGACAACATAACAATCTTGACTACAAATTAGAATAATATTTTACAAATTAGCAAACTATATAACTAAAAAAATATTAGGGCAACATCCAAAAATAAATTTCATTCTCCTCATCCCTTCTCTAATTATTTCATATATTACTAGCCATGTAGAACATTAGTTGCTATCTCCGTTCGCCTGAATTTATCTTTGAGTCTTTTCCTTAGGCTTGTAATTAAACTTTTGAATTCGTAGAAAGTTTATTAATTTTAAGACTTTTTTCTCTATTAGTTGATAACTTAGTAATATCGAAAAAGAAATTGATAATACTTTACATTGATAAACTCGCCGTTAAGTAATTCTAAACGTTTTACAAAAGCCTAATATAAGAAATCTATTTATAGAACAAAAAATTCTTTAATTACCATCAGGAATTGAATTCTGTTCTGTCTAGTTAATTTGAGAAAACATTACCTTTCCAATAGAGGATATAAATTAAATATAAATAAAAGATTGAGTAAGGTTGTAAAAATTTTCAATTCAAAATGAAAATAAAAGAAAATGTTTATATAATTCGATTAAATAAATGATTTAATTAAATGTCACTTATAAGATTGTTATTTAATTAAAATTAAAATATATTAGAAAATTATACAATGGGATATCATTTACGGAATTACATAAATAAATTTACATATAAAATAAAATACATGATAAATTATTAAAAAAATTAAAATCATAGTTGATATTTCTACTTTGAACTCTTATACTAATTATTATCAGAAGTACGTTATTTAGAGTAGAATAATTATTTTTCTGCCTTCTAATTTTACTAATTTTAAACTTAAGTGGCAATTTATGTTTAATTTTATTTACTCTTTCTTGGAACAGTATTAATATTTTTTTCGGGACTTTATTCAATTTAGTGTTAAGATTACTCATTAAAACATATTTCAATTTCACTATTTTTCAAAGTTTATTAAGGTTAGTTCTTTAAGTCTTGTGAAAACAATTTATTTTTAATTTCATCATTGTATGCTATAAGATCTTATCCTAAAGCTTCTTAAATATTAACTTTGATTTTTTATATATCTTATTGATTTGATGACTGGAGATTTGATTAATTATTAAGTTTATTTTAGTCAATTTATTCTCCAATTTAAATAATAATTTTTTAATTATCAAACTACATTTATTATTCTTATTGATTTATTTCTTAGTTTATTTCAATATTTGCAATTTATTTTTTAATATTTTATTAGGAATCCAACATCTAAATATCGCCTACTTTAATTTTTAAGTTTACTTTAAGAGCTCTTATCAATATCCTTCTTTAATATATTATCCGATTCAATTTCAATTTAAGCGTCATCAAATGGTTTAATTGTAATATCATTATCATTCATCATATTCTATTTTAGATTATAAATAAACAAACTTTTTTCCATTCATCTTCGTCTGCAATATCATCAATATCAATAGGCTTAGTAGTTTTCCTTTTTTTCTTTGGCTCTACTTTCGCCTATATTTTAAGTTATTTATTGAGCCTTAAAATTTCTTTCTCAATCAACTAAAACTTCCTTTCCAGTTCTTCCTTATAAGTAGTTAATTCTTCCACCTCTCAAAATCATTAATATAACTAATACCTCTATATCTTTTATTATGTATATAGGTTTTCTCTTGTTTTTTACATCTCTCAAATCAGCTATCTATTTGGCTAACTAACCATTTATTTATCCTAATTCTTCCAATTTTTGTTTCTACTATCATGTATATTATTTACATAACTCTTCAATCTTTCTTCTTATTATTTCAAAGCTCCACATCCCATTTCTTAAATTAAATTAATATCATATTAAATGAGAAATTATAAAATATAATTATTCATCATTTTAAAACTTCTCCCTTATTATACTTTTTATGTATACTACTAACAGCTGTAGACATTCTTCTTATAATCCTTTCATTCCCTTTATTCATTTTATTAAATGCCTCTTAAGTTCTATTTACAGCTTATGTAAATGATTCAAATTAAGTTTGTAATCTCATTTTTATAGGACTGTTCTATTCAGAATCAAAAATACTTTTAGTCTTTTTTAAAACTCTTTAAGTTTAAGATCCTAACTTCCCTTTTTGATTGAAATTATTCAATTTTTATCTTGGAGATGATGAAGAATTTGTTTATGATTTATTTAATTTTCCAGACAATCTATGCGTATTCATCTACCCTTTTTAAATATTTGAATCTTTAATCGTCTCTTTTTTTGAAGAACATGCTCCACTTTCATTCATTTAACTCATTACACTTCTCCTTCTTGATTCTAATGCTACATCTTTAACTAATGACTAACACTGTTTTTAAAAGTTTTAATAATATTGTTAAATAGGAATTTTTCTCAAAGGGCTTCTTTTTTAATTCTTTTATACTTGTTTCTCAATCAAACCTTAAGATTGTAAAAATTGTTTCGCCTTTTGAGTTTCTTCTTCAAATTATTGAATTTACTATTTTCTTTAAGGAGAAGGACTTGTTTTGAATATAGAACGATAGAATAAATTTGAATCATTCTTTGGAGAAGCATCGAAATTCAATAATTCTTCTCCTTTGATTACTGGATCAATTTCTTTTGGAGACTCAGGTAATGATCTTCTTGGCAATTAAAGTTATTTTCTTTGAATTGGTTCATAATTTTAAGTAGCCAAAAATTATAATTTGAATTCTTCATCTAATATTAATGGCTGAGAATTTTGAGATGGTAATTCCTACTTCGATAATTATGTCTTATTTGCATTATTCTTATTACTCTCTTAGTATTATTATGTTTTCTATATTACTTAGAGTTTTAATAATAGATTTCTATCATTTAATAAATTTAATCGATTTATTGAAGGTCTTGCATCTACAAAAGTACTCAATTATCTCATTTCTTCTAATTTTTTATTAAATTGTTCTTCTCTTCTAGAATCCTTATTCGTTAATCTAATTTTAATAATTTTCTGAATACTTCAATTTTAATTTAGCCTTATTCATTAATGATTCCGCTAACTATTTAATTCTATCCTTCTTCTCTTGATCCTTCTCCATTTACTTTAAATATGGTGTTATTTTATCTTCTTAAATACTATCTGCATAAAACATTTATTTTTTAATAATTCATTTATTTTATCAATCAAATTCCTCAATAGATTACTTAATAATATATTATTCATATAATTTTTTATAATTAATTCAATAATTTTTAATTTAAATAAAGATGTTGCTGACAATTTATAGAAATCATCCAAAAAAAACATTATTATTTTTAATACTTCTTTTTGGTGGAATTACTTACAAATTTAGATCCCATCTATTTATTGCATTCTTATAAAAAATGTAAAGCAAATTAACAAAAGATATGGAATTATAAATGGAAAAAGGATAAAGAATTAATTAAAAGCTAGATTTAATATAATAAACTGTTGATGAATTCTATGAGAATAAAGAATTCTTGAATATAATTTTTGAATTATTAAAATTAGATTAAATCTATGAAATAGGAAATTAATTGAAATAAAATAAGGACATAAATTAAGAATAAAAGGCTGTTCTATATTAAAAAATGGCAGAGTTATTCATAATTTTTGAAGTCTCAACTCTTCTTTTCTTAAGAAAATCAGAATGTTTAATCTTATTATCTAAAATTCTTATCTTGACAATAACAATTCCAGATGAATAAATGTTTATTGGAAATCTCCTTGATCAAATCTAATAAATAATTCTAACTTAATAATACCATCAAGTAGTTACTATTATTTAAGAATAATTTAGGAATCAACCTCAACTATATAAATATGATAAATAAGTTAACTTAAAGGATATAATTAAAAACTTGGTTTCAGATTGTTAGAGAGAATTTATGGATTATACTTTTCAATAAAAAGTCGAAGATCAATGTTAAGAAGTATTAAATTAAAATATAATCTAATTATAACAATACTATCAGGGATAAAATATTAATATTATTCGCGATTAATCAAAATACTTGGTCGAGCATCTTTTTAAAATTAATAAATCTTTGGGATTAGTTACTTTTTCTGATTATTCAATTTCTTATTCCTTTTAAAAATTAGATAATAGACTTCAATTATTTCCTTATATAAATGATATTAATAACCAAATTCTTATTAAACAATTAGTTAAACATCATTAAGTAATCAAAGAAGAATTTTATGCTAAAGAGAATATTTAAAACACTCATAATTACTATTAGAAAGTATTAAAATAAAGTTTAAGAATAAAAGATGAAAAATCAGCTGAAGATAATAAAATAAGTGACAATAATTTAATAATAATTTAGAAAGTTTTACATGAATTTAAGATTTTTGAAATCTTAAAATAATCTTAAAATTAAATTATAAGAAAATTAGTATTTGGAAATGAACTAGATGATACTGCAACTTCTTAAAAAAAAATGATCAGGGTAATTAGCATAAAGAATTTGATTATTCATATTTTTAATTATAATATAAATTGTCTATGTAAAGATATATTATATTCAACTTATTTAAGAATAGACAATATATTCTGTTTATTAGAAACTTATGATTAAAAATGGAGAATTTCTCAGCAAATTGCAAATATAGAAAAATTGTATTAATTGTTATTTTTATAAGGGGTTTATATTATTATTTTATATATTTATTAAAATTTAGAGCGAAAATAACCGAAATTATTTTATCTCTAAAAATAAATAATCTGTTAAATAAAATGTAAATATAAAATGCAGCAATAATTAAGCAAATAATATCTTCCTTATTTGCAGCTGTAGCATCTATGTTAATGAAAATAGTTTCAGAATTAGATTTTAACTAAACACTTTATCTAAGAGGATTAATAGGATTAATTATACTTGCAAGTGTTGCTATACATTAAAATATACAAGTTTACAACTTTGATAAGCACACGATGAAAAGCTTAATCAATAGAGGAGTAATTGCTGGATTTGGAGCTTTTATTTATTTTAAAGGATTAAATCTAGTGCTTGTTTCTGAGTCAATCCTTTTAAATAGGATGTCTCCGATATGGACATCAATAATCTATATAATTGTTTTAAAAAAAGAATAATTTAGTATAAGATTATTAATCAATATGACCCTTTCTGGGTTTGGAATATTTTTAATAGCAAGAAATAAAACGAATAATAATTAGGAAAAGATTACAGAAGATTCTTCTTCTCATTGGATAGGAATACTTTTGATACTGATAGCCTCAGTCACTCAAGCCATAGTTAATATTCTAGTTAAATCAGTCAACAAACAAGTAATTAAATTTATATACAATTAGGTTGATAGCATAGTTATAACTTTGTATTAATCCTTTTTTGCTATAAATCTACCTATTATTAATTCACTGTATGATGCAACAAAGTATGAAAATCCTATTATATTTTTAGTTTTAATGTACCTTCAATTAATGAAACCTTTTTGATTATAATAGCGTCTGTCATATCTTTATTTGCAGGAATATTATAAATTTAATCTTTTAGAGAAGGAAAATTAACTGTAGTTTCAAATGTTAGCTAAATTTAATTGTTCTTTGGATACTTGATAGATTTTTTTATTTTTTCAGCCAAGTTTAATTACTAATAGATAATAGGAAACATCTTATTATTATGTTCTCTTATTCCTCTTATTTGGAAATGATAACAATTAATTTTTGTATAATATTAAATTATAATATTGTAAATCTAAGTTAAATTCGATTGAGTATTATTTGTTAATATCAATTCTAAATAATCTAAGAAATTAGCTTACATAAACTTAATAAAATTATTGAGAGATTTAAATTTATAATTTTAGGTATTATAGATTGTAATTCATTAACAATTAAATTGAAACAAAAATTTTAATACTAGAATCTTATAATTTTATGGAAAATACTACAAATTAAAATTAAAAAATTAGTATTAATATCATTTTAAATATTTAAAAGGAACTAATTAATCCAACTAAGAATATATTTACATTGATATAAATTTGACATTACTATTTTAAAGGTTTCTTTCAATAAAACTTTAATTCCTTTTAATTATGAATTAAATATGGTAATGATTAATAATTCAAACCAATTTAAAGTTATAATAAATTACATAAATATTATAGCTAAAATGTATTTAAGAATATAATAATGTAAGATTTACTAATATTTAAATAGTCTATAATTTAAAAATGATGCTAAGAACAAATAAGAATACATGTTGAAATGTATGAAATGTAATAATGATTATCAATATATAATATAAGTTATTATTTATCTTATATATGTACAAGGATAAAGAAAAATTTCAGCAATATGCGTAAAGGTTAGATTGTATTTGATTCCAAAAGTTATGGTTGAAAAAATAACTTAGCTTTATTTGAGTGCTATTATGAATTGTTTTGTTTAGAATTGAATAATATATCTTTATGTATAATTTAATTACAATTAAATAAATTTATTTTTAATTAACTTATATGGATCAATTTATAGCTTAGTTGAGTGATAAATAAAGAGGTATTGAAATAGCTGAGGCTGTGGAAAATAAGTAAAATATCTATGTCTATAGTAGCTAAGACATGACTTAGTTTATTGAAGTTATGAAGAAAATTATGAAGGAAAAACATCCTCCTAAAGAATGCGTATATGGTTTGAAAATAGTCAAGGATTGTATAGAGAAGTTCAACGATAAATTTAAATTAATAGTGAAAAATGAGTTGATAGAACATATTTATGGAGTGGCTGTGTATAGGATTAAAGATATTGATGATTCTAGAGGGGTCACATATTTCACAAATCCAGAGCATGAAAAATCAATTGAATAATATGGAGCTAGTTATATAAGATTAGCTTTAGATTGTATAAGAGTGTGGGCTATTTGGTTTCCAGAATTCAAGGTTTATGGTTAGAGATTGGAGAAGGAATAAGGATACTTACCGAAAATAAATTATTTTAAATAAGAATTGATAGATAAATATAAGCCTAAATTATAAATGTAGTCAACACCTCATGAGGATTCTGGTTTTGTTTAAAACTAAATCAACTAATTGAATTTGTAATTGATAAATTATTTATAATCCCACACTGAGGTAAACTCTTTTCTTAAGGATGAATTGGAGAAAATTAATGTTTAGATTGAAGAGCTATTTTCTTAAGAAATCTAAGATTAATTTATAGAAGAATTTATATTAACTTATCCTGAATTTTAAAATGGAAAAATTTCATATTAAGAATTTAGAATGAAGTTTTTAACAAATTCCTACTTAATAAAGCCTTCATTATCAAATATTGATGATTAATCTTAATCTAAAATTATATAATAATAGCCACCTACTCATTTTTAACAATAATAAAAAAGTGAAGAAGTAGAAAATTTGAAAACTAAATTATATGAATAATAATTTGAATATGAAAAACTAAATGCAATTAATTCATAAAATGAATAAAAAATTAAAGAATTACAAAATGAAATAATTCAAAATAAGATTTAGACATAAAACCTCTAAAGTAAATATGAAAATGATTGTTTAAATTATGAAAAATAAGTTAAAGAATTTTAATTAAAAGTTGATCATTACAAGAATTTGTATGAATTATCTTTATAATAATCAGATAATGCATAATAAATCTAAGCAAATTAATAATAATAATAAGAGTAATAATAATAATAACAATAATAATAATAACAACAATAATAATAAAATTAATTAATTTACAATTTATAAGAAGAATTAGAAAATCTGAAAGTTGAAAAGAATCTATTATTAGAATAATAAAAGATGTATTAATAAAAAGGAAATTAAACCTTTAGTGAATTTGATTATTTAAATTTAAAGAAAAAATATGATGATTTGGATAGCAAATATTTTCTATTGAAATAAGAATATCATAAATTAAAGTAAATAAATTAAGAGTATGGAAATTATTCAGTAAATTAAAGTAGAATAAATGAAAGTTTTGCTAAAGATTAAGATCAGAAAGATGAAAATTAAAATATAATCTTCTATAATTTTAAGGAATCTGATTTATGGTAAGGGCTGACTAATACAAATTAAAATCAATCAATGTCAAATTCTAGAATGAAAGATGTTTAGGAGTTAATCTATCCTCACAAAACTGCAGCTGAATATTATAGGCAGAATGGTAAAAAACAGTTTAAAGGAATTAGTATAAATAGATCTGTTTTATAATTGTAATTGAATTAAACAAATCTAATTAATTATAAAAAAGCAAGCTTAAATTAATTAGCTATATTATACTAATCAAATAAAATAGAAATTAAATCAAGATAATAATTTATTTATGGATAAAATAAACAGGAATTTATCTCAACAACTATTAGTATTAAAAATAAGGAATTGAAATCTATATAACTTTAGATAATAAATAGTAATAAGAATGTATGGGTCAATCGAGATACAAAAAGCACTTTGCTTTAATCATAGCAAACCATCCTTTATGAATTTATTAGAGAAGCTAACGTAAAACTTCATGAATAGACAGTAGTAAAAGTTTCGGTGAGGTAATATTCAATTTTTAAATTAGTTTTGAGAATTTAATTCTATATCTTCCAAGTTTTTTAAGAAATTGCATAAAATTCTATCCTATTGAAGCTAATTCATTTAAGACTATGAAAAAATAATTTTAGAGTAAGATATATGCAACACCATTATTGCCGATATGTTGTAAATCAGAATTAAAAGAATTAAGTGATTAAGGTTAACTATTGAATTAATGGGAATAAGAAAATGAAGACTTAATAACTGAATGTAAATATGGATTTAAAGCTGTATTATCAAATCAATTAGAATTTTATTTGGAGTTGATAATGACTCCATGTGAAGAATTTCTATTTAGAGGATTCACTAGCTTTGATGAAGAAACATTATAGTTCGTATTAAATGGTTTATCAAATTTATACAGCTGATTTTGAAGTATATGTAATATCAAAATAAAACAATACAATTTATATTGATTAATGAAAATATAAAGATATTTTTCAACTAATCAGTTCATAATAATAAAATATCTATTATTAGTAGTAGAATTACTAATCTCTATTCAAAACATGAAAATGGTAAATAACTGATGACTTTTGGATTTTAACATGCTTGACATGAATTAATATAAGTTGTTAAGCAAGTTGATCCATCATCGTTACAAGTTTCAGTGGCACAAACCTCTTATACTGTATCAGTACAAGATTCAGGTTAATTAGAGCTACATTTTTAAATTACTTCATCCATTATATTTATATTTTTTGAGTATCTTTTTATATTTATTAATCTAATACTCTAAATATTATTGACAGCTCCCTTAATAGTAACTGATAACTTAAGAGTTCGAACATGCTTCACACCATGATGAACTCTCCACTGTACAATCAGATGTTGTGCAAGGAGATGTAATTTATGAACAAACTGTTTGTTTTATTTCCGAACATTTAGAAGGTCTATCGGCTGGACAATAGATTAGTTGTTATTTTCTAAATAAATTAAATAATATCTTACAATTATTCATTTTTACAATAACCATAATAATAGTAATCAACCTTAGAATTAGCGCAAGCAATACAAGAATTATAATATTCTAATTGGCAAGTAGTGCAGTTCTCTGTAACAGTAAAAACACCACATACTGTATCCTCTTTATTAATACAATCAGATAAATATCTAGTATTCTCATCGCAATCTATTATTATATCTGAACTTTCATTTGATTCAACTGTAAGTCGACCAATTTTATTGTAATTTATCAATTATTAACACTCTCCTTAGTAATAATAGAGTGTATTAGAAACTTTACAAGCTTCACAAGCATTCATATATTATTAAGTAACCTATATTATTTAATTGATAGTACTTTTTCATGCTAATCAAAAGCACAAACAGGATCATGTTTTCTATTACAGTTTTATTAAATTACAGTTGGACAAGAAACAAATGAACTAAAGGCAATTGGGACATAAAATATGAAAAAATAATTCATTATAATTAAAATTACCAAATTTAGGGATTAAATAAATATATAAATGTAAAACAATTAAAAAAAATGTTTATTTTAGAATTATTAAAACAGTTTCTTGATCTATATTTTATTGTTTAAATTACAAATAATTAAAATAATAGATATGATTTATATTTGTTATCATAGTTTTTGAATCTTAGTACAAATTTGATAATATCTTTAAATATTGAATTCTATGACAAGGTATTTAGTTAAATATTTTTTTGAAATATTCAGGATCGATATTCTGATTTTTATATGCTTTTCGAATTACAATCAAAGAAGCATTTTTATTTAAATAAAGTTTAAAAATATTATTTAAGTTTTTATTAAAGATAAAAAGGGATAAGTGATTTTAAATATTGCATTATTAAGATCATAATTTCAAGTAGATTGTCGAATATAAAACAATAGGAAAATATTTAAATTAATATGATTGTATTTAAATCTGATGAAAATATCTTTATTGATTGGTATAATATTGTCAAAATAGAGTATTACTGAATTTTTAGTAATTAAACATAAGCAAGGGGAAGTACTTTAAAATAATTTCTAAGTAACGTTTGCATAGGTTAACTACCAGAAAACATTATTCTATGTCAGAAATATTCAAAACAAGTACTTATTGAATAGAAATGCAAACGCTCAAAAAATTCCAGCTTAATGACAAAATTTAGAAGATAATTTTGGAAACATTACAATATATCTTATTATATTTGATTCAAATTAGGATTTCAATATTTAAGCAAGGCAAATAATTTGATTTATATATGAGAACACTTTTATGAAAAAATCGTTAAGGATTATCACAATAAATTTTTTATATTAAGTATATATAAGATGAAACTCTAATGAAATAACTACAAACTTTAAGAAAAAGGTTAATCCATAAATTTTAAAAATAAAAAGGCTTTTAAAAAATAATTCCTTATATATTTGATTGGTTTAATTTAACTATTAGGAACAAAATTGGTTTGAAAACTATCTAATATATGGAATTGAAAGCTGATCAGTAAAATTTAAAAAAATGCAATGGGTCCAATTATGTTTAATTGCAATATTAAAAAATGTATTTTGAAGCCTGCTTATGATTTGCAATTCTAATAAATAGATACATTATATTATTAGCAACTCTAAACCCTCTTTTTTTTTAAATTAGTATAAAATCAGATACTTTAGAAAATTGAACATTTAAAAGCAAGGAAAGTATATAAGATGATAGAATGCAAAATGGCAATTACTTGATTAGTATTAAAAATAACAAATTAAATAACCTAAGTTATAATAGTGAAGATAATTTTGAAACATATGAAAATTATTTATTAAGGGACTAACTTTTTATTATGGAATTAGAATAATAGGATATCGAAAATATTAATTAAGTAATGAATTACTTTTGAGAGAACTTTAAAATCAAGAATTTGTATTAAGATATCTATAGTTATAAATCAATTGATTTGAAATTAGTAAAATTAGCAATATGCCATGAAACATTAAATAATCATACCAAATATAATTATATATAATCAATAAATTTTAGTTATCTGTCAGATGGAAAGACTTCTATTATGTTTTAAATCCAAATAACTTGGATTATTGGATTTAAATTAACAATATAATTTAGTGATTCCTGGGGTAGAAATATTCTATCCTTATAGTTAAGCCTTTCTTATGAAGCTTGGTGCGAAGTCTCTAATTTAATTAGAATATTCTAATTTTCTTTTTGAACTAATACAACCCATATTCCCTTTTTATTTATTATAATATTGTTTTTGGATTGATATTATGAATCTCTATTTGTACTGAAATGAATTAATATAGGATGTAAATTGGTTAGAAATTCTTAATTTGGAATAATAAAATAAAATGAAACATTCGTTTTTCTTTATTGATAATATTGAATAAGATAAATGTTTGAGATGTTTTTAAGTTATTGTTAAAGTGTGATATTTAATTAAAAATATTTAGTACAAGACTTAAAAATATAAAATATTAACTTTTCAAAACTAATAATAGATGGGATGTGTAACTTAGAAACAAAAGAGAGATTTTAAATTTTCTACAATTCCTATTTAAGAATAACGATAGGATGACCTTGATGAGTGGACAAAAATCATTTAATAGTAACAGGGCAAGAATATGAATAACTCTGGAAAAATGATTATGACTAAGAGTAAAACTCTATCAGCTCGATATCATCAACCTTTGGAATAAATTGATGAAGAAGAAGTTTGAGTAGTTTTGATTTTTGATTTTTTCTCTGTTTCCTTAATTTCTAACAATAACCTAAATAAACAATAGTCTTAAAGGGAAGAATTATATCAAAATTTGTTGCATCACAATCTGATGACATAATTGGAATAGTTTTTAAGATTTTTCGTTATTTAATTAAATCATTATCTTAATACACACACATAAATTTGAAAATAACATGAGACTCCCATTCTATAAGTGATAAGCTTTCTTTTGTTTAATGATAAAATTGAGCTAATAATAATATTGCTCAATAAACTTAATATTCAGTTAAATTCTTTTTTGTTTTTCAACATAAATGATTAGGGATTTAACTTATTTTCATATTAAAATCCACTATAATCATATCACAAAAAGTGTACTCTAATAAAAAAATGGAATACACAATTTTTCCATAAGTAATCTTTTCACTTCAAATTGAGGATAAAGAAATTATGGAAAATAATATAAGTTACACTCGAAGTAACGAGAACTAATAAAATAGTTATAAATTGTCTCGTTTGTAATTTATTTATTATTATTCATTAGTTTCTCTTTTTATTCTTGGATTTTACTGAGATATGGTTTGTAGTGATTTAAATTGAAAGCCTTATTGAAATATAAAAATAATATTCAACAAAGTAGATATCAAAATAGATTGATAATGTTTTTAATTCATTACTAAAATTTTATAGTTCTTTTGATCTATATTTTAATATCATATCATAATTTTATATATAATATATATAATTATTTCATATATATCTTTTAGGAAAAATGGATGTAGAATTTGTTGAATCAAAACAGGAATTCCTAGAAGACGGTATCATATACTCAATCGCCAGAGTTTTAGATGAAATAGTTAAAGAGACTGACATAATTGAGAGTCCCTAATAAACTGTATTTCATACAAATAAAAAACCCTCTATAAGTCTAGCAAAATACTTAGAGCGCATTCAAATGTATTCATATTGCAGCAATGAATGTTTCATCTTGGCATTAATTTACATTGATAGGATCTAAGAAAAGAACCAAGATGTAGTTATCAATAGTTTTTGTGTTCATAGGTATTAAGGACTTTTTAACTTAGATTTCTATTAGCATGCATTCTTTTAAGTATTAAATATAACGATGACGATTACTATAAGAATGATTACTATGCCAAGGTTGGAGGAATCACAATTTAAGAGATTAATAAATTAGAATAAGAACTGCTA
Source organism: Paramecium sexaurelia (assembly GCA_000733375.1). Taxonomy (NCBI): domain Eukaryota; phylum Ciliophora; class Oligohymenophorea; order Peniculida; family Parameciidae; genus Paramecium; species Paramecium sexaurelia. The sequence continues at coordinate 192,499 of JPFM01000124.1, read as the reverse complement.
ACTTTGCTCGATTACGAGTTATATGTTAGTTAAAAACAATACTACTTTTACAAGGATAAATTGATGAAATATTCAAAACTATGATTATATAAATATTATAATGGAAATGACAAAGAGATTGGAAAATCAATTCAATTATGCATTTGAACAATATTATTTCCTTGTATTTTCATGATGCCCAAATTCATGTTGTAATCATGAACTTCTAGTGTAACAATCAACTAAAAGATGGTTACCTTCTTATTTTCTATAGTATTTTGATTACTCATTAATAAAATTGTGAAATAGATATCAATTCATTTTTAAACAAAAATAATCACTCTATTCATTCCTAATTCAACAATTATATAATCATATGTTAACTATATATCAAAATAAATTTCCATAACTAATTTTCTTATTCTTATCTAACAATTCAAATCTTTATATTTTTATCTCTAAACTTTAAAAAGTTTCTAACTTATTTTTACATGAAAATCTAGTGCTTTCAATATTTAAGCCACTGATATTCCTAATTATCGATTAACTTCTTTTAATTTCTCACTTTATCTTTACTAATTAATGTACAACTATTTTAATCTTTTATAAATTTTTACAATGTTAGAAACTGTTCTTTTATTATCTTCATTAGAAATTCATTAATTTAAGAATTTAATGTATTATCTCGCTTTTATAATCAAGATTTGAGTCTTTAATATAAAGGAATAAATGGAATGTTAAATTCATACTTTTATTAAAGTAGCAACTTCAAAATGAAATGATTTTTTAAAGAAATTTATTCTTTATGTTATTGTATTAATATTTAATTTAAAAAGCAAATCTACACAAATTAAATGTGATTTTGAAAATAATATTTTAGAAAAGTAAAATATATTTATAAGCAATACTTTTTTAATTAATAAAGAAAATTGACTACTTAACTTGGTTTGAAAAAGTCAAAATTTATTTTATAATATAATTGATTTTGTAGTGTATATAAATAGATTAAATGTTCAATTATTAGCTGTGGAAGGCCGCTTACGTAATTTATCTAGCTAAACAAATTAAGTAACATTAATATAATTCCCTGGTCCTGGAACTAATACATTTCTTCAAATTATTACCTCCTCCCTTTTCTGCAGCTCTAACAGCATCATCAATAAAACATTTTCTTTGAGCACTGCCGAATTTAACTCTTGAATAACAAGACTTTGAAATGGTTGAATATTCTCCTGGACCTGGATTAAATGATAAATCAGTTGAAAATCTTTCAGGCCCTTTATTGATAGATATACTTCTGTGCTTTTAAACATTTGGATCATAAGATCCAGGACCAGGGATTTCAGAAGTTTGTTAAGATTTAATTAACTTTTATCCTATTTTATAACCGATAGTCTTGTTAGGACTTTAATTGTAAGTCCCAGGACCTGGTAATTGGTTTCTTTTACAATATGCATTATTTTTAACAAGATCTCTACCCAATCCAAAACTTGTTCCCTTTTATTTAGAAAATGAACTAGTTGGATCATAATAAGTTTCTGTGTAGAAATGAATTTTAGTGAAATCAAACTTTTTGCCATATCCAAATCCAGAAGCTCTTGTACTACGAAAATAATTTGGTTCATAATAGTCTTTTTAACAAGGAGTACGTATTCTTCGAAATCTAGCTGCTTTTGGAAAACTGAATTAAACTGATGCTTAAATATGTTAAGACATTATAAAATATAATAATATTAAATCAACAAATTTACTCATTTAATTCTTAGTTTTCATATTAATTTAAGATATATTTTCCCTACAAATTCTTAAAATTATTCAATTAACAATAAGTTTAACTTTAAGAACTTTCTATATCTATATTTTCCTATTCTTAAATCATTATAAAAATTTACAATAAAAATCCGACAATTGTACAGCTAAAATATTAAATATAATATCTGATTTGAGTATTGTTTTGAATATTTAAAATTTTATTTTCCAATTTTGTCTAAACACATTTTTCTCTAACTGCTCCCATTTTATTTGTTTTTATAATGAAACATTAAGCTGTTCCAATTCTTTTTATTCTCCTTGTACATAAAAATTTATTTTTAGTAGAGTTGCTAATCTATTCACAATTTATAGTTAGAAATATATTTAAATGACATAAATAATTGATTTATAAAATTATATCAGTCACAAAAAATAATAATAAATATTTATATAATGGAAAGTGCTTTTATTTTTGGATGTTTCTTTGGAATGGGTATTAGAATGACAGTCAGTCGAGTAATACGTCAACCATTTTTATATAGTAAGAAATGAGTTTAATGATAATATAGAGTGTCATTAATATCCCAAGTATATGTTGTATACAGGGTTAGCATTTTCTGGATTTGATTGGATTCGTCGTTTATCCTTGGAAACTTTATGTGAAAAAGAGGAGTTGTCAGAATATTTGGTTAGGACAGCTAGAATCAATTAACTTGCAACAGGAGCTGAATCAGTCGGAGATTACAAGAAGGAATTTGTCTAAATAGCCGTAGACGAGCACATATATTGATTATCATGTCATAAATCAAAATCATTGTTGAATTCGCTATTGGGATTGCTTAGACTTTCCACCATTCATTTAATCTTAGCCTAATCTTTCATATCAAGAGACATAGCCATATTGAAACAACTAAAATTTTAAAATTAAATGATACTTTTATGCTTCTTATATCCTATTCAACTTTTTGAGAATACGACCCATAAGAATATATACAGCAGCTTCTTTTGGAATGAACTAACTTAAAAACTGCAATTCGTTCAGGGCTTATTCATATTAATTTAATTTTATTAATGAATTTGCCTAAATATTAATAATTTTATACTTTCTAATATATATTACGTCCATTCATAGAGTCTAATATTTCACTTTACTCAAAAATATTTTAAAGCTTCATAATAATCGCCTTTTGCAGCGTAACTCATTGCCAAAAAAATGATGGAAAAACAGGATTACTTGGGTTTATTTTGATTGCTTTGATGAAACAACTAATTGCATCCTTATATTTATCAGTTTTATAATATTGTTATGATATCAAATAATTTTAATTCTATTTTATTGATAAAATTAAGTATTATAATTAAAATAATATTCAAAGAAATAATAAACTATCTTAATTAATTGGAAATTACATATTACCCTACCCCCACCAACCATTGTATTATCTTTAATCAAATGAGGTAGAGCTCCATATAATTTTTTAGCTTATTAACAATTCTCATTAGAAGAAAACTCATGGCCTGATAAAATGTAAGCATAAGAGTAATCTTTCCTTAATTAAATGGCTCTTCCAAAGAATTTTATCGAATTATCAATTTCTTTAATAAAACTAAAACAATTCCCTATTGCAATCCAAGTGTCAGGAGATTATATGCTAATCTATAGACAAGAATGTGCTAAATATGTTAATTCAGACTGTTTCTTTAAATGCCATAAACAAGAAGAATAATAATGCAACCTTTCCAATCTAATTGGCTCTATTAATCTCATTTCTTTCCAAACTCTTTCAGCATCAGCATATTTAACTTAATCCATAAAACTTCTAGAAACCTTTTCTAATACCCATCCTAATCTATAATGCTGAGGAGATAATTTCTAAAAATTTGGTATTGCATCTATACTAGAAATAAGTTTAATACTTTATTAAACTAGGTGATGATTGAATAGCTGTATTATAAACTTTTTAGTTATCACTTTTTTTGGATTAAAATTATTAAAATTCTTGTTTAAATTTTATGATAACTAAAATGGTTGACTTAATAAAGATTATTAGTTTTATAATCCTTTTCCAGGGTTGGAATCATTTTAGCTCCAATTTTCTTTTATTAAGGTTCTAAGAAATAATATAATTATTCAATTTACAGGAAATTTTCATTTAACTATTTGATGAATTATAAATATGTATTATTTAAGCTTAAACTCCAATTGCTAAAAATGGTTTTACTCCTTATGTTTATTTTTTATTTGACAATTACTATTGTAATTTTATTTTAAATTACATTATCAGAGAATGTAAATTCTTCTTTACTATCATCGACTTCTTTTGAACCTGATTTTAGAATGTTTGATTTGTTCTTTAGTAAGTTGGAAATAATTATATAAATGTTACAACTTTATTGTTTGGTTTTTTCATATTGTTTTTACTTTTGATAGATAAAAACTTTATTGATATTGATTAGTTCTCCTATTTTAGACAGTCTCTCAAAATCTATCCAAAAAAGTGTTAGGTTTTGATCCAAAACTTTATAATAATGAATCTTAGCATCATCTATTCGATGTATTTATTCATAAATCTATCCTAACAAAAATGACCAAAACCACCATTTGGTATATATGATGACTATAAAACAAATTAATTGCAATTTTTAAAATGAACCAATAATACTAATTCAGCTTTCTTATACTTTTTACTTCTAAAATATGCAACAGCCAATTAATAGCTATATTTGTATTTTTCATTCAATTCTGATTATACTCTAATATACAATCCTTTAAAACATGGATAACCTTATAAGGTTAATTCTCACGTAAATAGCATTCTGCCAATAATGATCTATATTCTTCAGTATCATGCTCATAAACTAATCTTTCAGCTATTGAATTTGGAATTCAACACTAATTACCTAAAAAGATGGCATTCTAGTTCATATGATTCAAGAATGAGTCTAGAATAGCTTCTATCAATTATTATTCCAATTAACTCTTTATTTATTGTGATTCTTCCTCAATCATCAATATTTCAAATAATATTATATACATTCAATCCAATAAAAAAAAGAACCATTTATGTTCAGCTGATTTAAAATGCTATTTACTATAAAACTATTTTGTCTGGAATTATGTTCACTAATATTTAATGTTGAAGATTAGCTCATTTCTTTATTATTTTTTCCCATAATATTTAATCATATATATATTCTTATTTAGATAATTAAATACTTATACTATTTTCAGAGTGACATTCGAAGCATCAGTTTTATACTAATAAATCTGTTTGTCAAGTTCACTCTTAAAACAAAATCAAGAAAACGGGTGGCAGCTTAGCTTACGATAGTTTATGCTTGTCAATTAGATTTTCTTACATTCTATTTAAATTCTTAACTATTTTATTTATTATGTGATAGTAAGTTAAAAAAAAAATATGTATATCCACAAAATCAAATTCATCACTTTTGTAAAATAAACAAACCCAATCATAAAAGTAAATAGTAAAGCGAATTCTCATAAATATAAATTTCTAGTAATTAAAAAGATACGAATATTATAAATAAAAATATATAATTATTTATTACATTCTGATTTGCAAATTAGCAATATTAATATTAATTTTAAATAATATCTCAAGGATTTGCATTTTTTTTATAATATTAAATTAAATTTTAATAATGAGCTTGATAGTACGCCAAAGAGTAGGGATGCATGATGAGTCCTTAACTTAATCAATCTAAGATAAGAATATTAAAAAAATAAGTAAGGTTTTTTTTAAATTAAGAAACCTAAGGAAGGAAACGTCACCCAACAAAATAACTCATATGCTTAGTTTCAGTACCTAAACTAATTAAAGAAAATGTCTACATAAAGTCAAATGTAGAACTTAAATTAGCTCTCTCTTTTATACCAGAACATTGTCTTGGAGCTTTGAAAGAAACTCCATGCACATATAATTATAGGGTCTCGCGTACTGATTAAATTGATGACGTCTACTTCTACACTCTTGAATTACTCGACCAAGCAAATCAATCAATTGATCAAATTACTCAACTCCTTTCACGCTAATCTGATCCTAATGCCATCTAAGCAGCTTAATTAGTATAGGAACGCCACAAAATTCTTCAAGATTATATTAATCAACCTTATATTTCAAATGAAGACTTATTGGAAGTTGAAAAAATAGCTTAAGAATATCCTTATTAATGTACAATCCAAAAAGTCAATAAAGATTCTTGTTCTTTGTCCCAAAGGATAGTTAACGAATAATTCTATACTCTTATGGGAGTAAGTAGGGAAATGACATTAAATCATTTACATGAAACTAAAACATTTCCCTCAATTTTTGATCTTGGACCTTCACTAAAATTATGGTGTGATTTGTCTGCCAATTCTATATAATCAATTCACTCTTTTGAGACCTACATCAACACTTATGAAGGTGTTCAATACAAATGTACGGTTGAGTAGAGGCAAATGTTTAAAAGAACACAAGTCAATCCAAACTAAATAGTTTTTATTGAATTTTGGCTCTTCAAAGTAGAGGAACCTCTCAAATCCTATTTGATGAATCCTCAACGCATATACTAGAATTAAATTGATTACTTCAATAAGAAAAATACTTAATAAGAATATGAAGCCTTTTAATAATCAATGAAATATAAGTAAAATCCTTAATATAAAAACAACAAACCATGTGGATATAAAGATTTATCATGGATTTGAACTATTATCCAATTTATAATTCTATATAAAAAATTTAATAAAAAAATCTTTTGTTAAACTACAGATAATTAAACGTTACATCTTTATTCAATAATTATTATTTTATTAATTAGTGTCTCCATTTTTTTTTTCTTTATTAGAAAATATTCAAAAAGTCCATTCTTATATCACTTTTTAGGAAATCTCAAATTCTTATTTTTAAATATAATTATTATGTCTGCTTAAAATTTATTTTTATAATTTGATCTACTAATCATAATAAAAAACCAGGAACCCAATCTTAAATAATAAACTCTATTTAAAGAATAAAAACTAACATATTACTGAGAAATCGATCCATAACTATTTAGTAAAATAGTAAATTAATTAGTTTAAAGGAATACTAAGATTGCATTATTGGAAGTTTTAAATATTGCATTAACCCTCAATAATTAATATTAAAATTAACTACTAATATATCTTTTAATCTTTTATTTCCAATTATGAAAAAGTCTATTTAGATACTATTTAAAGAAGTACTTAAGTAGAATTTGGTTAAATGGGGGAAAAATACTACAGTTTTTATTATCGTTTTATAAATTAAAGAATATAATAAATTATTCTTTATTCATTCAACTTTATTTAAAAGAAAAGTATTGCATTTGGTACATATAATCTATGAATTTAATTATAGAGAACGATTTGGTTATTTTTCAATACTTTTAAGGATTGATACTTTATATTAAAGGGCAATTGAAATGAATTTTAAATAGATGAAGTATTTTTTTAGATAATGTGAGATAATTATAGGAATTTATAAAATTTAAAATGGTAAATTTAATTAGAGAATAATATGCTACGCTTTATTTTGCTAATAAATGTTCAGGAGCTTTTATATTCTGTGTATCCTTGTATTTTTTTATGATCATACTTCCTTTTTTTATTGGATTTACCACTGCAGGTTAAAATTGAATAAATTATTAGATTTTTTGGATTTTTAAAAAGAACAACATTTCAAACTCCGAAAGTGAGTAGTTTTGATGAATATTACTTGAAAATTCTTATGAGTGATGGGACTTAGAAGATTTATACAAATATATTTGAAATTTCAAAAGAATTAAGTGCAAGTTAACCTGGGGCATTTTATTTTAGTGTATTAGTTTTAGAATAATTTTACAGCAAAAATAATTAAGTTAGAATGAATAGGATGAATATCAAGCTAAGGCAAGTAACTTCACTTCTCAGTTTTTTATCGATTTACTTACAGAACAATAAATAAAATAAATAAGAGAAATTCAAATCTTGATTTTCTATGAGTATGATTTAGATGAGACTGTCAGTATGAATATGCAAGGATTTGCCTTTGCATCCTTAAAATCTGCTCATGGAATATCATCAGCTTCTACTATTGGTTAATTGAGATTGAATTAGAGACATCCACTTTATTCAGGGTAACAAAATTGATTTGAATCTATTAGTAAAACACCAAGAACCAAATATAATTATTCATCATATTATAATGCTTTAGGTTAAGTGCTTTTAGACCCAATCGAGATCATTGAGAATTCATTATATAATAGAAATGGTATTTAAGTTATTTAATTTAGAATCTATATTTTATGATTATGTATCGTATATTATTCCACCGACTACATCATTATAAACTACTCCAACAACAAGATAAGCTAATGCATATAAAAATATTGCATATTAAACAACTACCAACAATACTACAAATAATACAGATAATACTGCGGAAATATAAAAGGGTGTTTATTTACCTGTTTATTTGAGTCATTCCAGCTAATTAAAAATTAATATGACTTTATAAATTCCAAATAAAGAAATGGTAATCTATTAAACAGAGATCATTGAAGCTTTAAAATTCTCATGGATGCAGTATTTGTCCATCTTCTTAATATTTTGGTTCTTTGGTTAAATGATTTTAGAATTTGTTGTTTAAAACAAAGTTTTTGCAACTTAAGCAGTTGTAAATATTCCCATTCCAATAAAATCATACTCAAAACTCAAATTAGATTGATTGTCTTTATATTTTATAATATTCAATAAAAACATATATTGTAATGCCATTTTATAAATTAGTTTTTGATATTTCAAAATAAATAATTTGCAAACCTTAAGTTTATTCAAACCTTTTTCAGCTATTTACAACTCGTTTTTAGATCTTTGTGCAGAGAGAAAAAATTATATGAAAAAATTTTATAATTATTTTCTTAAAATAAACATAATGATATTCTAATTATAGTATTATCATTATCCAACTAAAAATTCATTATATAACATTTATATAAAGTTATATTTATTATAATAATAAAGACCCAATTGTAAATTATCATAAGAATTGCTAAATTTTGTAGCAATAGTGTGGTCTTATGCATGATTAGCACAAAAAATTACCGAATTCTCCTTTAAAATCAATTGTGATTGACTAAACAATAATTTTAACTTTTTTTTGTAAATTTCAATTTTATGGATGCAGAATTATCATTTAAATGATTCTAAAAATTGAAGATTTACTATATTATTTATAAGAAAAAGGATGGATGATTATAATATTATTTAATGCATTACAATTAGATACCTTTATACTTATTATTTATTAATAGAAATCTTGATTGAGATCAGGATTTAGTATTTAAATTTTATATTAATTTGAATAAATTTCATTAAGGCTCTCCTTTTAAATTATAAAGTTTAATTATCAATTTTAATTTAATTATTAATGTTAAATAATGAAAAAATGTTAATAGAATATGAATGCATTACAATATTCTTTTCAACTCAAATTTCAATTAGATGCCAAAATTATTTTTTAAGTTGATAATTTCTTTTTTATAGGTTTCTTATAATTTTGAGCTTAATATTGAAAAAATAATAAAAATGGATTAAATATTTATTATGTTAGATTATTATTTCATGTATAAAATACTCTTACTCTATGAGTTATTTACTATCTACATTAAGGACATCTGTTTTCTATTTTAGCTGAACATGTTTAACAAGAAAAAAGGTGTCCACAAGGCAAAAATAATTAATCAGCCTTAAAATCGTAGCAAATAGTACATTAAGGTTGTTCTATTTTTTGAAATTTTCGATTACAATGAATACATTATTAAAATAATTTTGGATCGTCTTGAATTGGTTGTTGTTAACCACATATTAAGCATGTAGAGATAAATTTTAATTTCTTGCATGAGAAACAGAGAACATTTACAGTTTCATTGAATGGTCCTATATCATTTGCTTAAATAAGAGGTTTATTTAGTGAGAGTATTATATCTGAGCATTCTTTTGTGTTGCATTTGTTGATTTTATATTACAAAGAGCATTTCGTACATTTGAATTAGTTTATTTAATCAGTTGTAGTTTTTTTAATGATTTAATTTTATCCACATAAGCATTTTATTTATTTCATTATGGTGCCACAATTTTAACATGAAATACTTTAATTATGTATCTCATATATTTTATTTATTTTTTTGCACTCAACACATTAAATGTGTTAGTATTAATGATGATTTGAGCATTTAAATATTGGAGTTTCTGTTTGATCAAAAGAAAAAGCATCTTCTTTACAAAATATACATTCATCAATCTTAAATTTTAAATTGCAAACTTAGCAATAAATAGTAGTATCTATTGAATTTAATATTTTGATATGTTGACATTCTGGACAATTGATTATATAAAAACTATTCAAACAATTGCAACAATTTATTTTTGAGGTTTACTTTAAATCATAATGTACGACTTTTTCAGGACAATAACAGAAGGAGCATTCAAATATTCTTTATTTTGATTTACAGAAGCATTTTATAATCGTGAAAATATTATCATATTTACAATATCTAAGATAGTTTTATCATTTTTTACTTTAATCTTTCGCAATTTACACATTTGATACAAATTGTAGCTTAATTACATTTCATACAATCTAATATATATACATCTTTCTTTTCATCTTTTGACATTTTAAATTAATCATATTCATTAATTTCTTAACATCCGTAGCAAAAGTAGCCAATTTCCATTTATTTTAATAATAAAAATACTCATTCATTTTTGACAAAAAATCATATAGAATTTCTAGTATTTTTAAATTTATATGAGAAGATTGAATCTGTTAACATAAAATATTATATTAACTAAAAAAATAAAAGTTAATAAATTATGATTCTATGATGTTTTTATATATGTACTTTATTTCATAATGTTTAAAAAAATGAATTTTCTAAAATCTAAACTAAGAAATTTTGATTTTATAATACTGCGATTATAAATTTAATGTATTTATTATAGATATTTTTTCTAAATGTTAATGGAGATTTAATAATAGAAAATTAAAATAATTTATATTTTTTAATAAAATTTCATAAAAAAAGATGGGCTCTCCCGGGAATTGAACCCGGCTCACATGCACCCTAAGCATGCATACTACCGATATACTAGAAAGCCTTGGTTAGTTTTTATATCAATTTTATGTATTTCAAGTACAATATTAAAAAAACAATAGTATTTTTAAGGAATCTTTGGATTTAGAAATTATTGAAATAATGTTTTATGATAAAGGTCAATTATTATATACAAAAAATTTTAACTTATATTTGATATTTTTATTTTATTCATATACGTTAAAAAATATTGATATTTAATTTTGAAATTGGAATAAAAAAGATTGTATTTAGTTTACTAATTTATGAGGATTTGGAGAAATTAAATGTTGAAACAAAATAAATAAATCAATCTAAATGTTGATTGGTAATTTAAATGAAATATATAGATATAATTGTCGCTTTGATAAAATAGAAGTTTCAATAAAATCCTAAAGCGTGAATTCTCAATTACTGGAATCAATAAGATAGAACAGTAAATAATAATAATTAAATCAACATTTGAATATATTTATGTTTACGGTTGCCAAATAATTGTAGGCAAAAAAAATAAATTTTATTAATTTTCTTGTCTTTGACTTTGCGCTCATAAAAGATTATATCATTTTATGTTGAAATAGCGCAAAATTTATGCGTATAATAATTAATAATATTTATAATGAGTGCTCAAAGCGTGAAAGAGTAAAGCAACACGTAACCAATTTCAATTTTTGACCCAAAAGAAGAAAAGTAGTTAGAATTATAAAAGTTCAAAAAAAATAAAGTTTGTGCTGAATGTAAATCTTGGATAATAAGATAAAAATCTATTGGATGTGGAATATGTGAAGATGTATATCATCTATCTTGTATGGTAATATTTATTAGCATAGTTTAGAGACCCAAATTAACACGAAAACCTAAAAAATGGACATGTACTCGCTGTCTTGAGCTAAAGAATACATTTCCAGATACAAATGAGTTAGAAGTAGATACTCTTTGTGGAAGATGTTAAAAACATGTATAGAGTGATGATGAAGAGTTTTGTTCTAAATGTTCAAAAGTATTTCATAGCAAATGTTATGGTCCCAAAAAAGTTGCGCCTATATGTATATTCTGTGAGTAACAAAAACCGCCAAAAATAAAATAAAATAAAAATTTAGTTTAATACCTACCGCTCAAAATCTCATTAAAAAACTAGAACTCTTTTATTTTGCCATGTTGTATATATGATGATAATTTGCGAGAAAAATGTTTTAATTCAATTCAATATGCTCTTTATTGTCAAAACATTAGTTTTAATGATGATTTAGTATATGAATCTGTTTAGAAATAAGAGAATGATGTTACTCTTGAAAAATTAGAATCTTTAATAGGAAAAGATCTTGAAACATTCAAAAAGTATAAATAAGTAACCAAACATGGTTATTATGCACCAGTAATAGTGGAATACAATATGGATTAGGGATTTTATGTAAAAGCAGTATAACCAATAGCAAAAAATACATTGATTTGTGAATATGCAGGAGAAGTATTTCGATTTGCCGATTAAGTTTACAGCACATCTGATTCCATGATGAGTTTATTAGAAACCAATTTTGCAGCTACTTCTTTGGTGATTATACCATAAAAGTATGGTAATCTAGCCAAATATTTATCTGGAATTAATAATACAAAAAAAAATAGTAAAAAATAATAATAAAATATTAAATCTCAAAGATTTAATGTGGAGGGAGAGTCAAGAGTAATATTATTTGCTTGTAGAGATATAAAGACTGGAGAAGTATTATATTATGATTATAATGAAGGAGGATTTAATTATAATACAAGATACTTTGTTTGATTAATTATACTATAAAGCAAAAAATAATTCATTGCTTTCCACTTTATTATTATTTTTATTTTTTTAATTTATCTCAAATTTATAATTCATAAAATACCATTGGTTATTAAAATTAATTTGTGAACAAATAAATATATGTTTGCAATAAATACTCACATAATATACAAATTACCAGATTTCATACCTAATCTCAATATTGAATTGTCATCTCCTGAGATATTATAACCTAAACATAGACCCCCTTAAATTAAGAAAGACCCCATTTTAGATGCACCTGATGAAATAAAGAAATGGTTGGAATAGAGAAGAAAGAGATATCCTAATAAAGACAAGCCATAAATAGATGAAAATGCTTAAGAATTATCAATTTTGGAGTAAAAACTAAGAAAGAAAATTTCTATTTTAAGTGGAAGCTGTAGAAGAATATAAATTAAAGCAAAATAAATGAAGGAACTTTGTAAAGTTCTTACAGAATCAAAAAGAATTAAGAAAAAGTTAAATAATGAGCCATAAGAAAGTTCTGAATCAGAGTCTAATAATTAACAAGAAGAGGATAAAAAATTGGACGACAAAGAAACTATTTCAAAAGAAATTACAAAGTTGTAGAAAAAAATAAGTGATAATAGACCAAAAGAATATTATAAAAAGTTTAATGAAGGAGGAGGAGAATAATAGTAATTGACAAAAATGGAAAAATAAATAATTAAAAAGAAAATAAAGGACTTAAAGATTTAATTGAAGTAATTGAATCCTGATACTGAATAAGTCTAAGAATAATAATAAATGAAAAGATAAGAAAATTCACAGAGTTTAGAGGATCATACAAAGGAAATGATTGGTAATTTGCAAGAATAATAAGAGAAAATGTAAAATTTATAATTCTTATAAATTAGGGAAAATTTATTGGATGAATCATTAAATTATAGAGTAAACCCAGCAAATTTTAGATATAAGAGTAATACTCTTTATACAAACATGTTGATAGGAGAAATTTACAAGGAAAGACAATATATTTTATAAGCAATAAGATATTTAGTGAAGGAGAACTATTTTGAAGAGAACATATAGGAAGGATTCGAATCTATAACATCAGAATCAGAGGAGAAAGTGAGTAGTGAAGAAGAATAAGAAGATATGGATGAAATGGAAGAATATTTTTGAGATTTAAATAAGAAAAAAAAATGAAATAATAGGAAAGCTTGATTAATGAATTCAATTCTTTCTGTTAATTAATTGTTTTAGTATTTTGGAATTATTATCTGGTTTTGGAGCATCATGTAATCTATTTTGAATTTATAATTGCAATTTTCTAATATAGAAATTGAAAACATACTGTAAATTTGTTTATTAAAATTTAGTTGGTTTCAATTGATTTTCCAAATTGATATTTTCTTATTGGGACTTCTGTTTAGATTGCAATTAAACAGGAGTAGAAGGAGCTGAAGTCTTATGTTTAGCATCAAGTTATCTGTAGTAATTGGTAGATTATGGCAATAATTTTTATTCATGTACTGATTTATGTGATTCATGCTTTTGAACAGAAACTTATTGTAATAGTTTTTGTAAGGATTAAATTTACTCTGTGTATTTAAGTTTTATTTTTTTAATTTCGTTGTTCATTTCATCATTTAATTATTAAATTTTGTCTTCAATTTATTTTTATTTTCTTAAGGGAGATTCAGTAACAGGTATTCTTAATTGATTAAGACTTTATAAACCATACTCGGACTAAAAAAATAAGTTCTTAGGAATACCACTCTATTAATGGCCTTTTCATAAAGTTCAGCATCTTGATATTAATGTTCTAACATTGTGCCAGTATCATTCATAGGTATAGAATCTATATCATTGACAATCATTGTTCCAAGATCTTCTTCTTCTTCACATTCAACAAGAGTATCTAATTAAACAATGGCTTATTCTTAAGATTATTCAAAATTTTATTCAGGTTGTTTATTTTATTTTTATCTTTTATACTTTTCAATCAACTTCCCATTTTTTATCATGAATTATTAAACATACTCTCTGCTTTTACAAAATCTTTGAAAGAAAGGATCCTATAATAATTCTTTTGTTGATGGTCTCTCTTTGGGATCTAAAATTAAACACTTCTTAACAAAGTTATTAAATTCTTTAGACCATTTAGTTTGATCACTTAATGAATTTGGTGGATTGTTTTTTATTGCAAACATTGCTCTTATTGGATGGATATGAGCATAAGGAGGCTCTCCTTCAGCCATTTCTATAGCAGTTATACCTAGTGACCAAATATCAGTTTTCTTATTATAACGAGACTTTAAAAGAATCTCAGGTGACATCCAAAATGGACTACCTATTACAGTATCTGTATCAGCCATTGTATGTACTAATTAAGTTGATACTCCGAAATCTGCTAACTTTATGTTTCCTATATGATCAATCAGAATGTTTCCACATTTTATATCTCTATGGATTTTCTTATGATTGTGCATATAATCAATTCCTTTATACTCTTAAATATTGTAGTACCTTTTAATGTTTAATACAAAATTGTAGCTATTAACTCTTCAGGTAAACAAGAACTATTAAAATTCATTGCTTTCACTAAATCTATTACACTCCCTCCAGCACAATATTCCATCACTAACCATAATTATCCATTAGAATGGTATGATCCAAAGTATTTTACAATATTGTCACTTCTACAATCTCTAAGTATTTGAATTTCTCTTTTCAATGATTCAATCTCGCCTGTTGTTGGAACTATTTTTATTGCAACAACCTTTCCATTATCCAATTATGTGGCCTTATAAACTTGACCATATGATCCTTCACCAATCACACCTTCTAAACGATAACAGTCCTCTGGATTCATTAAACTTTCGTTCATTTTGAATTTATTTAAATTTAATCGTTGATGTATAATTCACTTACTAAACTATTTCTTATCATCTAATTTACAAATCTCTTCACTTCTTTCATTAAACTATCTCAAACATACATCAATCCCTAAAAACTAACAAACCAACACTGAAAATCAAACAATCTATTAAAAACTACTAAACACACATCAATTCATTTAGCTCCTTCTTTAAAACTTCTCAATTTATATTTCAATAAACTTATATTCATTTAATACTTTCTACAGAATGTATTCTTAATTATTTTCTTATTAGTTAAAGATAGAAAATATTTAGAAATTATTAATCTCATATCTATCTCAATTTTAGAGGAAAAACATTAAATATTATTAACTAATTACTATCTAAATATAAATTATACAATAAACAACTAAAATATTTTCAAACACTATTTAAGGATGACAATTAGTGAAATTTAGAAAATATAAAATGTTTGAAATTTTAAGACTTTAGGTAAATTTATACAGGATGATTATATTAAACAATTATCTTATTATTAAAAGTATTTATTGTAAATCAACTTATTACTTTCCTTTCAAACAGTAATAAAGTGTGTGAGTAGAATTAAGTTAAGAGAACAATAATCTCGATTTTTTATATGTATTTTGGGTTTTAAATTTAAATTCTTTACGAATTTTTATTAATTTTACATTAACTTCACTTACTATAGTTTGAATGGTTATAGAATAAAAGAAAACATATCCAATCAAAATGTATGGTGAAACTACATATAATAAATCAATTTTATAAAAAATATCATTTGATTTTATTTATATATTTTAAGAATTTTTTGTTCAAATGAAAGCTAAATTAAACAGGGAGGATTATTAATTTAGAAAGAAAACAGGTTAGGAATTGATTAAAAATCCTGGATAATTAAATGGATTGGACTTTGTAATTTCAAATTGTGAAGACTGTACAATCTACATTTGTGATCGCGCTGCATAAATATTTGTCGATTTGAGCAAAAATTGCAAGATATATTTAGGACCAGTTGAAGGCTCTATATTTGTTAGAAAATGTGAAAATATTGAAATAAGTGCAGCATCTAGTTAATTTAGAGTATCAAATTCAAATAAGTAATTATAATTTTATTATGAAGCATCTAATGTTTTGTTTATACTTCTAGTGATCCAGCCCTTGAAAAATCCACAAGTATTGTGTTTGCTCCTTATAATTTTTCTTATCCTGGGATTGCTGATGATTTTGTAAAATCTAAGTTAGATCCTACAAATAATAAATGGAGTGAAGTTTTTGATTTTACTCCAAATTCTGATGAAAGTAATTGGACACTGTTACATCCGTCCTAATTTCATTTAGTAAGTAAATCAATTGAGGGGTTTGAAGAGGTTGGATAATGTCCAGTTCCCATTTCTATTACTTATGGTGGAACGTGTACAAAAAAAATTGTTTTGGGAAGCGCTGATTAAAAATCTAGTGGTTTAGAATTAGATTTCTTGATGGGAAAGGAGAATGTTAAGAATTAATAATAATTATCTGATGAAAATTAAACTTATGTGGAGACTCAACTTAAGTCAACTAATGAAAATAAAGTTAAAGAAAATTAGAATTTAATTTAGAGTAATTATGAAGAATTTGTATTTGATTCAGAAAGTATTAAAAGTACAGAACCTTAAGTTAATATGCAAAGCTAGAATACTTTCAATGCCTTTGATGAATTACTTGTTGAAAATAAATTTAATAACCAAACCACCCAAATGAGTTAACAAATGCAGAAAGAGGTAAATATATTTTAAAATTAAAAAAGGAAGCTGAAAGAAAATTAAAAGAATAAAAAAGAAAATAAGCCCAAGAATATTTAAGAAAGTTTATGAGGTAAAATAAGTGAATTAATTTGATTTAGTGATTTTACAGAATAAGCAAATTAAAGAAAAACATAAAATAGAGCTATTGTAAGAGAATAAGCTCAAAAAACGTAAGGATGGAAGACAGTTATCACAAATATAGATTTAAAAGATAATAAAGGAGAAAAAGATATCAGCAAAATGGCTTAGGCAATTAAAAACAAATTCGCAGATGTATTAAAAGGAATATGAGACAAAATTAAATATATTATATTAATTAAATATAATATATAAATGGGAAATAAGTCTCTTTGTTGTACAAAATAAGAAGAACTCTAATAATAAAGTAGTAAGTTAGATGGAAGACCATAAGCTTAAATTATATAAGAAAAAGATGTCAATGGGTGTAAAGTAGTTTTAAGCTTAGGTCAATTATTTAATGAATAAGTAGATATCATAGTATTATCTGCAACTTAGAAGTTGAAACTTAATAATTAAGCATCAGAATTTACAAAGTAGAATATGTGATAAATTTAATAGAAAATTTGCGAGTAACCAAATATTGAATGAATTGCACCAGATACTATTGAGTGAAGGAGGAAAATTAAAACTAGGATCAGTTGTGCATACTCATGCTGGCGAAGTGAGTTATTGTTTAAGGATATTAGATGCCTTAGGATTATTTATTCTTTGCAGTATTGCTAAGTACTACTGATGCATCTATTATAATGTAGAATGAATCATAAGAATAAGATTACATATCTTCTTTAGAAGAGAATTTTAGAATTAATTCAATTACAGCTTAACCTGAAAAAAAAAATCTTGATTCTACCTAGACTAAGGAAATATAAATGGTTTATGAAGTTGTAGTTACTTGTTTAGAGAAGGCTACAGAATTGGGTGTTAAATCAATTGCTTTCTCAATTGTGGATTTACAGATTATTCATATTGGAAGAAATAAATTTGCTTCTGTGGTGTTATTTGCTATAAAAAGTTTTCTTAGAGATAATTTTACAAAAACTACTTTAACTGAAATTAGGGTTTCCTCTTGTGAAGCTCCATCATTGAAGATTTATAGAACTTAAATGAATTATATTTTTAATGATTAGGAGGAAACTAAAATAGAAAAACTATTTTAATAAGAAGAATAATTAAATTTATTGGAATTAAAATATGACGGTTAAAGTGATATCAAAAAAGATTACATTCGAAAGTTTTGTAATGGTTGTCATTAAGGGAATTATAGTACAATGATATTTAAAAGTTCATTTTGATAATTCGATTGTTGAATATCTATATATATGTTATGTATAAGATACTCAATTTTATCTTATATTTGTTAATTTTTGATAGGACTTTTTAGGTTATTACAAACATTCATTAAATTAATTATTTTGAATTCAAAATAATACAACATGTAACCGTAAATTGTTGATGATTGTCTTCTTTAACAGGTACAAATGTAGTATTAAACTTAGTTGAGACGCATCTTTAGTTTTCCTATATTAAGTAGAAACCATTTTCTATTGAAAAAATTTGATTCCTCTACAGGCTACATTCGTCTTTCTTGTTTAGCAAAAGAAAATAGCTTTCGATAATTGTTAGAATATCCAAATGGAATGCAAAATTTAGTAAATGTATGTTATTTTTAACATCATTCAAATAGACATTAATTTAATTCAACTACATCAATTGGGTTTATGATCAAACTTTTAATGCAGTATCCCCAATCTTCTCAAAAGAGAGGAAATAAATTTAAATTTTGATCAAGAAATTTCAAGTTGAAGGATTTAAGAAATTTTTATAAGAATTAGATGTTAAACAAGAATGGGAACCTATGGAAGCCGAATATGTACCAAATAAAGATATGATTAAATTATTCGTAGTTTTTTAAACTTAAGAAGATGCTCAATATGGGTTTAGCAAAATTTAACAGTCCAAACTAATTGTAATAATATACATATAATTATTAGTATGGTATAGAAATTGCTAAAATGGAAGAGGTTGATTATTTTACTAGATTTTTAAGAATTGTGGCAGCTAAACAATAATAATTCTAGGAATAAAGAATGAATAATATGAGAAATTATGAAGAGACCCAAAATCAATATTAAAATCATTAACAATAATAATATTAATATTAATAATAATAAAATCAATAATAATAACAAAATCAATATTAATAATAGCAACCTTAACAACAATAACAATAACAATAAAAATAACAATAACAATAATAAGAATATTAACAATAACAATAATAAGAATAATAACAATAATAACAATAAGAATAATAATAATAACAATAATAATAACAATAACAGTAATAATAATAATAACAATAATAATAATAATAACAATAACAATAATAATCAGAATAATAATCTCTTTAATAAGAATAATAATTTTATGATTATTAATCATTAGATATAATAAGCTAAAGATTAAATTAAATAAGAACAAAAGATAAAATAGAATTAAATTTTGCTCCATTATAAGAGTAACAATTCTAATTTTCTTTCACCCCTATATTCCATCCACAATAAATAAATTAATAAATAGAAATATCATTAACTCAATAAAACGCGTCAGAATAAGGAACGATTAAGGCTGAATAGTCAAATGAGTAATATGTAGAAGAAGAGCCCACATAATAATAAGCGTAAATATAAGAAAGAGAAACTGAATCAAATAAGGAGAATTCTGTTGAGAAAAATCATTTGAGAAAATATGGCGAGAGAAGAAATGAATATCAAAAAAAGCCTTATTATCAAAATAGATATTATGTAATAATTAATTAATATTAAAATATAGCAAAAGAGAAGGCCATATAACGATTCCTATTACCATTAAAATAAATACTATGATAATTCAAACAATAGGAAACCCTAATAACATTACAGTAATATAAAATTATTAAATAGCACAGATGAATTGGAAGATGAGTTGAAAGAGTTTACAGGATATAAGAAATATTAATAAAGACCTCAGAAAGAATACTATGAGCAAAAAAAGGAATCCTGAATTCTCTAGAATTTTTGTTAATTATAAAAATTTGATCTCTAAACATTACATTATTAAATTATGAATTATCAATAGAAAATGGCGTATTTTCCAAATTTGCTTGTAAAATTATCTATTACTATTCAAAGGGTTTATCAGAGAGAATTATTCAGTAAAATACAGAGAGTAAAGCCAGCTTAGAATAGTATATAGCAATTTTAAAAGAAAGAGCGGATATAGAAAATTAATACGTAAAAGGATTGAATAGACTCAAATAATAAATTGAAAAATCGAGGTAAATAAATAATAAATGGATTTAAAGTTTAAGTTGTTTGAAGGAATAGTTGATAAAATAGTTAAAGTCAAAGATTGAAAGGTTGGAGAATTTTATAGAAATAATCAACACAGAGTTAATAACTTATGTTAAGGAAATTTTATAGGATTAAAATAAAATTTCAACTAAAATTATTGGTGAGATGAGAAATGTTGAATGGTGTTTGAAAGAAAAATTAGATGATGCGTATGGAGCTAAATTGAACTTAAATTTATTAGCAAAAGAATTAGAATAGTCTGGAATATAAGATATTATAAATCAGTTCAGCATTGATATTTTAGAAGACAAAGCTCTTACACAAATCCATAAGTAAATTAATAATTTATTTGATAGAACCTAATAAACTTAATAAGACTTTGTTAATTTACAACAAGAATTTCAAAGATATGCGATTTCATATAATGAATTTATTAATGCATATTTAAAAGCTATGGAAAGTTATTTTAAATAGATGGAATCATTCTAATAGGAAAAATTATTAGTTTATAAGGACACATTGATAAAATTAACATTGTTTGAATCTTGGATCCACAGATAATCATTATTGGATGCAGAAAAATTGAATGATTCAGTCAAATAATCTAATATTTAAGATGTTATAGAAGATTTTATTAAAAATAACTAGGGATTATCCTAAGTACCAAAATAAGCTGAATTTAGGCCAATTTGTTCCTTTTTGAGTAAAATTATTGAGAACATTAAAGGTTAAGAGTATAAAAAATTAAACAATATACTAAAGATGAATTAGAAAACATTCTAAAATATTTACGATGACTGTTTATAAAAGAAAGTTTTAAATTAAATAATGATAGGATTTATAACTTATGGAAGAAAAAGAAATGGTAAAAGCTATGGATCTCTGGAATGTAGAGTAAATATATAAAATGATGTAAATTCATATTATTGCTATTTGGAATGGAAATGAATTAGAAAATAATGAAACTATTTTAGAATTACTTAAATAGAACACATTAAATAGACTACTTTGGTGTTAAGCTTTGCTGGTATTCAAAAGCAAAAATAATGACAAAGTTTCATCTGATAATACTCATGATCTACTTGTTAAATGGAGTTAAATAATTATTAATTTAGTATTTTATTTATTTTATATAGAGTGTTCAGAATAATTGGATTCTATAACTTTGAGAAATCTTATAATGATTATACAAATTTTGAATATTTCAGCATAAAATAAGAAAAATTTATTTATTCAAAACTTTAAATCAAACAAATTGTTATAAACTGCCGATTTTATTGAAGCAATTATTATTTAAGCAATTTATGATGGTTTAGTTGAAGAAACAATTGAAATAATCAAAGTTGAAGAAAGAATTAAACAGTAAAGACTTTTTTATAATAACTAGATAAAAATTAAATGTTTTAAATTAATTATCAAGTACTTGCTTTATATTATTATTGTTTATTCCTAATAGTGTAATTTTAATGTTTGTAGAGAATTATTAACAATATTTATCTTTGCCTAAATAAGCTACAGATATTTTAATATATTAGATTTAGACCTTTCAGTAAATTTGAAAAAAAATCATATATATTATTATTCAATCAATAAATATATATTTATATATAAAGTTAGAAATCTCAATATTCTATTTTTTATTATTGTTTAAAAGGAGAACAATGAATTCAAATACTTTTAACCACTAAATTATACATTTAATAATAAGATTATTTAATTGAATGTTCCATCTTTTATGACTTTTTTATTAGCAAATCCGTTAAGTTAACATATGATTTAAGTTTTTTAAATAAAAATTAAGCATTTACATTTATTATTTGAAGATAAAGAAAAGTAAGGGTTTCAATGATTTTAATTATTTACATATCCTTCCATTTGACTTTTTCATTAAAGTTGATATTACATATCAGACATCTTGCTTACAATTAAAGCATACATCATAATTTTAAAGTAAAATGTGAATGAAAATTTTTTTTTATTTATTTGAAAGCACTATCGAAGAAGGAATTCCATAAATAATTTATAATGTAAATAATGGCGTAATTTGAATTTTGCTTGTATTAAATCTACTTTCAAGGATCTATTATGATTTATAGTATAGTATTATTACCATATTAAATGAATAGACTGTTTTGCTTGTCATTATGTCATTTCAACATGTATTAAATTTAATTGTTAAGATTATATGAAAAATATTAGATTTAAGGTCAAAAATTATAAGGATTCTATAAAAAAGTATGATTTAATGGTAAAGATTAATAAAATGATGCTATTAATTATAAAATAAAATCTGAAGTTAAATATAAATTGTTTAGAAATCAATTAATATATAATCTAATAAATGATCTTATTATTTGCACTTATAATAAATGTAACATCAGGTTAATCAACATCGTTTGAAGTATTAAATGATCCTTTAAACATGAGTTGTAAGGATATTAAATATATTTAAGAGTTATATTGGTAAGGCAATAAATAAAAGTTTATTTGTGATAACGTTCTTGAAATAGATGGTTATTAAGGAAATTAAGGAAATAATTCATTTGCAATTTAATAGTATTAGATGCCATAACATACACGTTTAAGTTTGGAAGTTATATTATATGGGTATATAAATATTTAAAATTAGAATGAACTAGTCTAATTGGTTGGATTTGTATGTTGATAAAACCTTGGCTTGGTCATATCAATCATCATAATAAATTTATTCTAAGTGTCCTTAAAGTGAATTCTTAATGATAAAGTTAAATATAAATATTGTTCATACTGGAAGTTAAGGCATAGTAATTTTTGTAGGAAAGGAGAATGAAAGGGTAATATAATAAGATGTTTATTTAAGTGGGGATTTAGTAATCTAACCTTATCTGTGTAGAAATGCCCAATTGGATGTTTAACTTGTGAAGATGAGGATTCTTAAATATTTTGTTCCCTTTGGTAAGCTGGTTTGATTGATTGGTCATCATTTTAAAGTAATTAATTAAGTTTGGAAGGATGGTAATTGAATTAAGGATAAGAAAAAGTTTCTAATTGTGGATGTAAATTGTATTTTATAATTCAAGATATACCATTAATTGGAGGTTACAATAATTTTGGATCAAAAACCTTATTATATAAACTAATTGATATGAAACCGCATTTTAAAGTTAGAATCTAATTATTGTGGGTAAAAATTGATTCATGGGATAATGAATAAGGATAATTATTAGTAGACGGAATAATTGTATGGAAGTAAAATTACACTAATAAAGATGGATAAGGTACAAAGATTTGTGGAAATCCTAATACACAATATGAAACAGTGTTTGAAAATATTGATATTATAGTTGATCATACAGGGGATATAATGTAATTAAGTGTTACATCTACACTCAATCAAGCAGCTGATGATGAATCTTTTGGAATAAGAGATCTAAAAATATTTTATATTCCTTGTGCAAATTAATGCGAGGAATGCCAAGGTCCTTTAATTTAAGATTGTATAAGTAAAATGTTAATAAAATATTTAGAATGTTCTAATAATTCGAATATTTACTACTAATAATGTGAAAGCGACTACAATTTTATTATTCTAGAAAAGAATTTTAACTTTGCCGAAATTTATGATGAAGAAGGTTGGCAACTTCATGGAAATTAAAATGATAATGTGATAACAGAATGCATGGGATTAAATTTATTGGGAGGTTATAAATCATTGGGTGGAGGAGGATACATAACCAAAACTTTTGAAATACCAACTCACAATAGATTAAGATTATAAGTTGTTATTTATAAAATAGATTCATGGGATAATGAAAAGTTTATAATTGAAGTTGATGATGCTGAAGTCTGGACACATAATTGGTTGGTTGACACAAATTATAATTACTGTGGTGGTTCATGGACAGACTAAAAAGTAAATGTTGACATTGTATTCTAACATTCTAATTAAGAAGCAAAAATTAAATTTTATACAACCTTAAATTAAGAATCTTAAGATGGTATTAAAAAAATTATTTAATTTAGAATCTTGGGGAATAAGAGAATTTACTTTGATGTATGAATTTTAAATTGGAGTTTAAATGATTTCAACCACAGATTTAATAGTATTTTAGATTTTATTGATATTTTTAATTTGTTTATGAAACTAATTATTAAAAATATTTTCTCATTATTATAATTTTTTCATGTTAATTAGCATGTTTTAATTATATTTATTTTAGAATGATATTCTGTAATTTAAACTATGAAAATTACATAATTTATTCATTATCAACATAAAATACTTCAATCATAATCCGAGCTTATTTAATTTATTATTAAAGTTTTCATTATAATTAAAATAATCCATATCGAATTACATAAATTAAAATTGGGCTTGAATTTATATTTTATTTCTTTTTTGTATAACAAATCTTAGGATGTAAAAAAATTTAAATTAAGCTCTAAGCTAAGAAATGAATAACTTATGAGTAATATATTTTTACTAAATTGTATAAAGTAAGATTTTTGAAATATTTACCATACATTTTAGGATTTTATTTTACCATCAATTATGATTAAAAAAAATTAAAATAGGCTATTTGTGAATATATGTTAAGATTATCAGCAACATAATAGCTGCATTCAATTTAGACTAAGAATAAAGAGTCTTTTTATAAATATTGACTTTTTAGATAAACCTTCATAACATTAGATTAAAAAAGATCAATAAGTATAATAATTATTACCTATGTTTAGGCTAAGAAATTCAATTCCTTAAATCAAATACCCCTCTTTACAATAATACATTTCTTTTGAGAAATAATCCATTTAGAATAATTTTAAAACAGAATTAATGGATTTTTCCTTATAAAAAGAGTTGAGATGTTTGACATTTTTAGATATTGTAAATATTTATGTTTATATTATAAAAGGTAGGTGAAATTCAGATTTACCTTTATAGATTATTTTAGATTCTTATGCTAAAAATATAAAAAGTTACATGAAAATTGAATTTTCATTATTTATGTAAAACTATGGAAATATTAGAATACTATAATCGAAATTATTATTTTAACCTTTAATAAATGGCACCCAACAATTATTATTAAATTCTATTTGAGAAATTTAGTGAAATTATCTTATTTGATTTCTGAGAACTCAATTATGCCTAATTAACTTACTGTATGCTAAATTTGGATTTAATTATATATATAGAACCTAATATTAATATCCTAACTCATTTAGTTATAATTTATCTTTATTATTTTCTATGTAATATGGAATTATGTAAATTATAATAACTTTCTAATACTTTTCAATATATTCCAATTTGATGATGAAAAATAATTAATCTGATTAATAAAATCCATAATATCTAAAGAATTCAATATATCTTATTTTAATTAGAATAAACAAGCTTTTAAAGGATAACTGTTTTATTATGTTATAAAATAAAATAAAACTGGAAAATTCTACAAATGTATTATATTGGTACAACTTAGAAAGTCTCATACTTTGTATTTTATATAATATTTTTCTCATTTGTTTAGAATATTTATTGCTTATACATTATATATGCAATTATTTATTTAATTGAGCTTTGGATGTCTAGATCAAATTTAATCAATTTAGCTTGATTTATAAAAAATAAATAAAAGTTTACAATAATAATTTTCATTGTTATACCTATTTATATTTTGTCTAAAAGCTATGACTGTAACAATAAAATTATTTCCATCATTCTAATATTCTAATGTCACTTTTATTTTAACTTGATTTTATTATACTTCAGAAATAGACACTTCTGCATTCAGATTTAACACACATATTTAATAAACAATGAGAATGAAAACTTTAATTCAATATATTTTCTCCAATAATTTTACATCATTTCTAAGATATTTTAAATAAGCTCTAATGACATATTTAGGTTTTTATAATTTCTAATTTTGGATAATATGATCATATAACTCATTATACTCAATATTATTGAAAAATAACTCTGATAACAATTTATTTAGAATGGCTAAAATCTTAAACTTATTAAACCGACAATGTCGAAAATAAAATATTATCAAAACATATATATATATAGTCAATCAGAAATGAAGATTAGAGATTCCTAAGATTCCTTTGATTGTAATTTTGTTTTTATTAACTGAAGAAAGGCCAATTCTTTATTCTTATGGCCTCGAAATTCCAATAACGAATTTGTGGTTTTGAATCTATTTGATAAATCCTTCTTATTTAGGTGATGAGGAATGAGCTACTAAATCTGTCTCTAAAAAATCCCAGTCAGAAAGAGATATCTTAGTTGATTGTTTTTCAAATGGATTTTTACAATTCATTTATGATTTTCAGATAATTTAAGATTGATATAATTATCTAAAGTTTATTAGTACATAAAAATAAATATTGCTTATTCCTTAAAAATAGAGAATATTGTCACTTTTATAAGTATTACCAACATATTTTGTTTCACTTAAAATTTACCTTTAATACTTATAAAATTACAGATATTTTAAAATGAATGTGAGTGTTATATAAATTTATTTAATTAAACTAATTTAATTATAACAACAAATGCATTATTTATTTTATAGCTGACTCTAATTTTACTTCACTTTATTTTATTATATAGTTCCCCATATACAGGTATTAAATTATTTGTGCCCAGATATTTGAAATTTTATTAAATTCAATATTATCTTTAAGCAAGGACGATTAGATAAAAATTTATTAAATCATTGTTAGACAAATGTTTACAAAATTCTTTAAATAGCATTATTGTTTGGATTTTAAAAATAATATAATTATCCTAATTATATAACAAACTAATAGAAAGAAATTAAGTAAATATTTTAAGTTGAAAGAACAAATTAAAATATAATTCTTAAGGTCATGAACTAATAAAGAAAAATAAAATTCATTTAGGACTTTTCTATTGAAGCTGTATGATAAAAGTCTAAATTTAAATTCTTTTATATGTTATGATCTTAATCATTAAATAAAAACAATGGTTTTAATTTAGAATAGATAATGCATCTTAAAATACAAATCATTTAGATGAATTATGAGGATGAATTTGATTATTTGAAATAATTATGAAAATAAAAAATTCACAATTTTAAATAATGTTTTATAAATTTTGTGTATGGTTCATGATTTTTCATTCTCATTTACATAATTGTTAAGAGACAATCTTATTTAAATTTCTTAAGAGGTTCTTTATCTACCTATTATTTTTTAGTAATTTATAAGCATTTATTTTATGTATTTTGTTGTATTTCTGCCAAATTGAATTATTCTTAAAAGAATTAAATAAATGCATCATCAATAACATCTAATAACTAATGATGAGCTTGCATTGGTTATCTAATCTTAATTATTATATGATTACCTTAATGTTTGTATGAAAAATACATCATAAAATAACATATATGATATATCAACAATTTTATGAATAGAGAACTCAAATTTTAGCTTTTACTGCATATTTGTCAATTCTTTAGATAAATATTTTAAAGTTAAATTTTCCCTTCTATCTGATATGTCTTTACGAGCTTAAGATGACAAAATACTAAAAATTGAAGGATACCAAATAGATAATGCAATTATGAAGTCAGACTTAATATTTAGTTTATAAAATTCTATCAATTTATCATAGAGATTGAATAGTTAGACATTTGAAAACTTTTTTAGTTCTATGTCTTGTTTGGAGTTGTTTATTTTCTAGTATGATTGTTGAAAGTGATAATTATATATGTTATAATTTATTAACAAGTCTTCCCAATAATCTAAAGATAACTATTCTAAATAATTAGCATAGTAATTAATAGCTTCATGAAATGGAGGATCATATTCTTGATTTGTAGCCATTCTCATTCTATAAAAGTTTCTTACAAATTTTAAAAATTCTAAGTCCTTTAGTTCCATATAATCCATTAATATAATTCAAATTTTAATTAATATGATGCCTAACAACTAGCATTAGAGTCCGTAGAGCTCTTAATTACCTTTACAAAGTTACAAGTACTTAGAAGTTGTGCGTGAAGAGGATGCTGAAGATGAGAAACCAACTCATATTTTTAGTGAAAATCTAACGGAAAGTCAAACAAGTAGATTCAATTAACATCTTTTTTTTAAGGAATGCTTACTGCCTATACAACTCCTATGAAGAATATTAAACGTAATGGAGGTAACTCATCATCTTCAGGAAGAAGTCCATTTTAAGAGCTCTAAAAATCAAGTTCCAATCAGGTAATTCAAATATAAACAATGTTTAGAAAATATTAACAACTGTGACACCTAATAAAAATTCTGTTTTGAAGTTCAGATGACATTTTTTTTTTAATTTGCATTTCCCCTTTATTAAAATGCATTACTGTATTTTTATTCTATGCGTCTATTAATAATATAAAATTTTTCATTTAATAATATACATTTTAACATTATTTAATCTGTTCTTTTTTAATATTATTATTTTCTATTAAGATATCATTAAAATTACAAATTCTAATAATAAGTACTTAATTTTCACTCAATAATAATTTAATATAGAAAAATTATTTAATATTTAAAGTAATGTAATAAATTGATTAATTCATAAATTTCGTTGGATTGGAAGCATGCGATTATGAAAAAACTCTTATCGGAATAGCTAATTACTTAGGATTTAGAAGACCAAGTTATTTAGCATTGCTATACTTATCTTTTTCATTATTGTTGATTTATTTAAATATTCAACCGCAATTTATCAGTGACTTTATTGGATTTTGTTTTCCCACATTCAAAACACTGTAAGCATTAAATTCCATTTGTAATATGTCTATTCATTAATTTTAGATGATTCTCAATTAAAATGGATAACATATTGGATAATGTATTCATTAGTTGTATTGAGTCACAAAATCATTCTTTATTATATTCAAGCATACACATTATATTATTGTTTGAGAGTTGCCGTCTTTATATACTTATTTTCAAGTGGAGCAGAAAAGTTGTAATAATCAATTGAGATACTATACAAGAAATACTCATAAGGAATAGAGAGAAAATTAGAGGAATTAAATTAAAAATTCACTTTTTGAAAATGATATTGTCAATATTCAAATGTTTTATAAGGATTAAAGTATTTTACTTTCCTCCTACATTCAATATAATTACTATAGTATTAAACTTTTCTCTTAGACATTTTCATCTCTAATAAATAAATAATTTAATTTTCATTATTTCATTATAGTTTTTTTTTTATAATAGAATCCTTATCATTTTTTTTTACCTTATTTTGAATAAATCTCTATCGTAAACTAGTAAACAAATGAATCGTTTAGATTTATAATTATTTTATATGTTTTGATTTTATATTTTTTTTCGAACCTAATAAAAATTCTAGTTCTAAAATTTATACAAATGTATCAAAGGATCTTTTTTTAAATATACATATTTAGAATAAATTTTATATTTTCAATTTAATCTAAGTGAGATTTTATTAAATAATATACTTATACTTCTCATAATGATGTAGTATTCAAGTTAATCAAATCTATATGAGTTTTAGTGAACTATTTTCCAATATGAGTTTAAGCTTATTTTGAAATAATATACTTTGAAAATAGTTTAATAATAATTTGTTAAATTGAGAAAAGTTTTATTGGTTGAATGAGAATAATTTACATGAATACTTAGTATTAAATTTTAATATATAAATTAGAAAGTTTAAGAGACAGTCTTCAATTTATTGATTTGATTAAGGTAAATTAGTTGGTTTTTTTTGATTATGGATGTTTATTCATAAATAAAAATAAATGGATAATTATTTTACAATTATCAGTTTGCTTGGTTTGAGAAATCAGAATTTACCACCATTTAGGTTAATTATCAATGATAATCATTTAGAGAGGCTCGTTTGAAGCGATATAGATCTATAAAGAAAATGGTGGAATTGATTGAAACAGCTGGATGGACACAACCAAAAATACCATTTAATGCTTTCTGTTTAAGTTCATAAGATCGTATAAATTTAACATGATTGAATAGCCGAATGGGAAGATGATATGACTTATCCTGTGATTGAATATAATAAGTTTGGATATTAAGCAGTAGCATTTGGAATAAATTTGGTATATAAGTTAAATATTATAAAGTTCCTTTATGCTTACAATTACAATGTTATAACTTAAAATATTAGATTCAGAACATTTAGATATCTCTTTCCAGTAGTATAATGCGTAATCTTTGGTAAGATATATTTTGAATACAAATCTGAGCTAACAAAAGTAAATTTGTTTGATGAATATGTATAATTGAGAGCGCAAGAATTAGTCAAAGAAAATGAATATTTATTAGAACATGAAGGTTTTAATCTATTCCAAATAATGTAGATATCAAAAGATTTGTATGGTGGTATGAGGATTATAAAGAAACATTATGCAGAGTTCATAGATAAGCAAATGATCATTCAGCAACAGATTTTAAAGATTCAGAATTAATTTTGCAAGACTTCATTCGAAGATACACAAATCCAAATTCAACTAGACCACTCAACTATTAAGAGAAAGGAGTCTTGTTTTGAAATAACCATTTATCCAAATATCATTACAATAGAAAAATTTTAATTACTCCATCAAAATTCATGCAAACTATATAATTCTAATATTCTGCTAAATTTGCAACTCCATCTTATGATATACTTTGAATGTTCTTTACTTTTAATACTCTCTCTTTTTCTTATGCCTTAATAAATAAACCATTTTCAGGATTTAATTCGTTTAAATCAACATCTGTAATTGATATTGTACCGTCATAACATCCACATATTATTCTAAACTCTGTTGCACTTATAGAACTGAATACTCCTCTTGAAATAAAAGAATTGTGTCCCAACAAACGTATCCATGATATTTTAGAATTGAAATTTATCACGTAAGCAGAATCATCCTAAGCTCCTAAACAAACCTATTTAACTAGCTCTACTTACACTGCTGAAATTTGGATTGAATGAAAATGAACAAATCCCGCAACATTCTGTTTTAAATGAAAATAATGGCTTATTATTCATAGCATCTATCAATCTAAAGTATCCATCTAATCCACTTAATGCTAAACATAAGCCCTTCTCCATTCTTTGCTCTGGCTTATTAAGATGTTCTAAAGGACTAAATGGTAAAATTTCAATATCATTAATTGACATAGATTCAAACCTAAATAAAAATAAAGGATTCATATTTCGCTAACAATATTAAAAATTAGAAAATTCACCATAATTTAAATAATTATAATGAAAATTAGGTTCTTCAAATCTTTTCAGAGTCTTCTGACTTACTGATATAGATTAAAATAATACCTAATTTTTTATGTAATTAGAATGATAATCTAATGAATTTATCATACTCGCTCTAATATATTAGCATTTAATGATCTTAATGATAAATACAAATAACTCCTTCTAAAAAAAGCGTAACAAAATTTTTTTAGAAAATGTGGATTTTTATTGGCTTTTTCTTAATCATTATTTCTTAATTATGTTTATTGAACTCCTTAGTTATTCGTTGTGTTGATATCTACTTCTAAACTATTCTACCATCCATATACCCACCAATTATGTTATCTGCATCTAATAATCTAAAACAGGATAATAATTGATTTGGTAATTCTTCATGTTATCTATTTTAAACAGCTTTTGTGCCTGTTAACCCAATTTATGCAAACATTTTGGGAATTTTCAAAGCCATTAAGGTTTCACTTTTCTGAGCTAATTGTTAATAATAAGAAGCATATTTACTTATAAAATCTGTTTGAATGGTTTCTGGATCTGTAAATGGATCCTTGCTGTTTATTGAGCAAACCAAATTTAGTTTGTTTAATTTTGGCTATTAGACATCTAAGGTGATTGAATCATCAATAACTTTTTATTAATCCATGATTTAAATTGTATAATAATATTGTTATTAATCTATTATTAATCAAATAAGTTTATCAAAATATTCAATTATTAACTTCTCTATTTTAAATAAATAATATTTATGAATTGCTTAAATATATTTTACATAAAATCACAAAAATAGATTCTTCAATCTATTGACACAATCTATTCCAGATTCAAAATAAACTTTTTCACATTCTAAATCTTTTTTTTTGATCAATTTTTCTAAACCATATCCTTTTCTAACAAAAATTATATCTTATTTTCTTAATATTGTTCCTGGGCAATAATCATTTTTACCATCTCCAAAATAACAGACTTTTTCATAATTATCTAATTAATAATTATCCTAAATGATAGTTCTTTTGCACATATTTCTAGGACAGGCAGATTCACATTCATTTTTATGATATGAGAAAATTGATATTTCTACATCATCAATAATTTACACTGGATTAGTATAAACTTTATCAAATACATCTTTAAGACCTTACTTTTCTAATATTGTATCAATAAAAAAAGTATTAGAATCACTTGCAATTATACATTCAATTTATTCCTTATTATTTCTTATTAAATTAGACATGATTTTTACTTTATAAGATTAAACAGCTCTTCAAAACTTTATGTTAATTACATCTCTTATAAACAATTTTTAATCTATTCAACATTAATATCATTGTGATAATAAAATTATAAGACTTTTCTCATAAATTTATTCCAATGCTTTTCATTTTCAAATTAAGGAGGCAAACTTTTGTGACCATTTGGAAGTAATTTCCATATATAAGTATCCGTATTATCATTAACAACAGTGTGGTCAAAATCGAAAATGAAGAGAAATCTTTTCTTTAACATTTGATTATAATAATAATTCAATTTTTTCAACATTTAAATTGTATTAAGACTGATTCACCTAATTTAATCCAAGTTTGTAATCCTTTTTAAAACTCAGATAAATTAAGTGAAATATTATTTGTATTGAAAGTAGTATCAATAGAATTGACAATGTATACATTTTTATAAGTGGGGGTTTATCTTAAAATATCCAAACCTTTTATTAATAAAATTAAAGAAATACTTTCTAAAATATAAGTAGCCTTCTCTAATAATTGATAATCATTTGTAGATTTTGCTAATTTAATAACATCGTATGCCCTTGATTATTTGTCCATCCATATTTATTCTTATGTGTCTATATTATTTACTTAAATTTCATAATGTTAATTAATTAAATTAACAACTTCATCTTTTCGTTGTTTGATTAATTTAAAAATGGTGGCAAATGTTGATTCTATTTCTTTAAGTACTTTTTATTTTGATTCTTCAAATGTAAGTTTAGTATGTCTTATATCTACAAGAACAGTTTCTGTTTTTTCTAATTTCAATAATCCTTCTTTGGCAGCTGAATCCATTTATGTTCTAATGTCTTTAGTTGCTTTATCCATCTAATCAACTAAATGTCCTTTATGATCACCAAACATTAAACAAGTAGGGCAAATCAATCTAAAATAATAAAGAAATTATACACATGACAAACTGTACAAAAAGCTTCAAGCTATCTTTTATGGCTGATACATTCTCCTACTCTTAATGTATCATCGCTATTTAATTATTTAAAAGAAATTCCAGATTTGGCTTGTTCTGAATTCATTTGAAGAATATATTATAAATTTATTTATATATCACAAATTTCAGAGCATTCACACTTAATGGATGAAAATGTAGTGTAATCTTAAATTAATTTCAAATGTAAAACTAAATTAAATGGATTGTATAACAATATGTCAAAGTATTGGCAAGATCAGAGGCTAGCGAATTCTATGGAATAAACCTTAAGTCTTAAGAATAGAATATTCATATTATATGGGGTCTAGTATCATTTTGCAAGTAGAAATGATCTTTTAAAACTCATTACAGACCTGATTGTGATAAAATAATTGGAGATACAGAAGGTAGAATATGTTGATGATAAAATATATTCTAAGAATCATTTTTTCTCAAAAATTGAAATATCAAAGTTATCAATATCTTATTTTAACAATTCTTTTCTGTTAATATTCTTTTCTTTTGCTCTTTTCTTTAGTCCTCTCAAATATTATCCTTTAATAAATCTTACATGATTAGGATTGACCTCACCCATAAATTTAGCAATCTTTTTATTATTTACTACTATTTCAAAATATTTATATAATCCTTCTAAGAATTATTTATATTGATCTTCTTTCCATTCTTCTCTATTATCACTATGATAAATGTAAGAACTATATATCATTAAATACATATTACCGCTTTTATTGAGTTTTTGGAGCATTGATATAGTTAAGATATTCTTCGATAGCTTAATTTACTTATTCTAAGGATGATTTTAATCCCAAGATTCCATCTTTATTTGTCTTTAAAACACCAAAATATTCTTTGAAATGATCTTTTTTAGATGTATATACGATTTCAATATAACTCTTATAGACTCTTAGTAAATCATCATATTGATCAAATGGAATGTCATAATACAACTCCAATTATGCTAGAACATTAAAATAATAGTAATCGTTTTGCATATCAGTTTTATTCCATTTTTAATAAGAGTTAAGAGATTTATCATTCTTTTCCTCTTCTTCATAATCCAGTTGATTAATTTTCTAATCTTCGAATTTATAATCAATACCAAGAATTTATTAGGCAAAACGAAATGATAAAATAAGAATATTTCTAATTAATAATAATTCCTTTCTATAACTAGCAGGAGTACTAGAAAAATAATTCATTAAACTTATATTTTGATTTCTGCAATACTACTCGAAATCTGTCATCAATTTATCTTTTGACTGTTCTAAATATTTCTAAAATAGCTTCATAGATGTTTTAGATTCAACATTATCATCTAAAATTATATTCTTTTTTTGTTTATTCTGCTTATAATTTTCTTAATCACTGAGACACAAATATAATACTAAGTTTTGAATTCTTAAATGTTATCTAGTGAATTCGCAATTCTCTCCAAATATGAATCTGTAAATATAAGGTAAAATCACCAAATCAATTTTGTAATAACTATAAACTTAATTTGGAACAAATATAGTTCTTCTTTCATCAACATCCAATCTTTACTATTCTTTTATCATTACTCTCCTATCTCTATATGAGACTTAATCTGTTTTTGCTGATCTTGTCTCTTTATTTTAAACATAAGTGACTCTACTCATCAAATCTACAGGCTAATTCTTTACCTAATCAATTTGTTATTGCAACTTCAATTAATACTTTTTTTGTTTACATTCGACTAGAGATTAAATTACTTCATTGTATGTATCAATAGCCTACAATTATTTGTTTTGGGAACTAAATTTTATTATGATCATTTTTTTACTTTGCTTAATCATATTCTGATATTAATGCACTGACTTCTGGGATCTTTAAAAATTCGCTCTTGTAATCCACCTTTGAAAAATCCAAAGATGCTACATACTTTCTTAATGCATGAGCATCTTAAAGTATTTCTGATAATGATTTCTTTCCTCCACTCTTTTTTACCTACTCTTAACAACAATTTGGTTCCAAAGTATGTAACAACTTTAAACGTAATTATACTTCGTTCCATGCTTCACTACCATGAATCCAAAATTTAGAACATAATCTCATTTCCCTTATTATAAAACTAGTCAACTCCTTTATTGTCTTGCTTCTTTATGGTTAGATTGCCAACTCTAATAAATATGTCTACAATTCGAATTCTATCAATGAACAAAATTCTTTATGAGAAATCTTATGCATTAAATGGGATGCAAGATGAGGTAGATAATTGATATTAAGATATGTATATGGACCTAATTTTGCCTCTTCTGGAGTGAATATATGAAGATCAAGAGTTTTCTCATCCATGCTGAATTTATCCATTTAATAATTTTAATGTATATGTACTAAAATAGCTTCACAATCCCTTTATTTTATCTTCTACAAATGATTTTTCATTCTCACTAACTTCTATTGCGAAGTCCTTTACAGCTACAGATGAACATTTTCTTGACTTGATCTTCTTTGTCTTTGTAAGGAACTTTGAAATACCAATCCATTCCCCAAGTAAAGCACCTTTCTCAACCTTCCAAACTGGAATCTAGAATTATTTTGCCAAAGCAACAACCAATTTCTTGTAAGTGTCTTCTGTGCAATCATCAGCTAACACTACGAATTTGGCCTAAACTCACTCTATTACAATACTTATTTGCTTTCTATTGCCTTACAGACTTCATGTACTCCCTTAGCCAATTGTCCTCTATGTAATGAAGTTTAGACAACTCTTTTTAATGTTGTAAGTTCTTCTGATAATTGCTCGACTTCTGCCATAATAAAATAATTTAAATCTTATTTAAATTAAATAACTACAAAACTCATTATTCCATTATTTTCTTTCTTCAACTATCCTCCCCTCATATCAACATACAATTACATATTCTATTATAAACAATCAATCAATCATTATTCTTCTTCCCACTTATTCATTAATTAATCTCCAAATATATTTTACAATTTACTCAATATATAAATATAATTTAAGAGTATTGGAATTTATTTAAAGTATTAAATAAATAATTGAAACTTAATTTCCAAACCATTCGTCTACTCTTAAATTATAATAATTCAGTATATTGATAATACTCTAACCCATTCATCAAAGAATAAATTTGTATATTTTTATCATTACTTGCCGACAACACATAAAATCAATAATAAAATTAAAATTAAACTAATTATTTGAAGGTATAAGATTAGATTAGGTATTTATATTTTATGCTATGTTATCAATAATCAATTTTAATTATAAATCTATTTAGATAATGTAGATATTTCTATTTATTAATTAATATTATTATATAAATGGGCGTTGTTTGTTCAGGCAATAAGAGAAATGAACAATTACTGTAAGAATTATTGAAAATTTTAGATTGCATGTTGATGTATACATATGGAAAGAAAAGGAAAAAAAATACCATCTTTATGACTACTCAAGTCATGAGTCACATTATTAGTAATTGTAGCTGATTTAAGACACTAAATTATGCAAATACGGAGAAAACATTCTAGCTGTTCAGCCTAACGTATAAAAACACATTTAATCATAGTAAACTATAGAGGGATCACAAGAGTTGTTTGTAATAAAAGAAAAAGTTTTGAGACCTATTACAGAAATATGGTCAATAATTAGGAATGATTTAGTGAATGGAGTTCCAGTATCGAATGTATATATATGAGTGTATGTTAGAGAGTTTAACTATTTCCAGGATAAACAATAAGGCTTGGAAGGGTTAAAATCATATTTTGGGAAGCTTGTTTCAATCAGGCTTTGGCAACAGAAGAAAGCGAAAAGGAAAAAGATGATGA
Source organism: Paramecium sexaurelia (assembly GCA_000733375.1). Taxonomy (NCBI): domain Eukaryota; phylum Ciliophora; class Oligohymenophorea; order Peniculida; family Parameciidae; genus Paramecium; species Paramecium sexaurelia. The sequence goes on along the minus strand of JPFM01000124.1, from coordinate 154,565 downwards.
TGCAAATGGGTTGGATGATAACGAAAACAACAACGCTGAAATCTCTTGCCGAATCTGCATGAGTAAAGTAGGAACGATTTAAAATCCACTCATCAATCCGTGCCTATGTAACGAGTATCATCTAAACATATTGCAGGTTCGGGATCTGTCAAGTACTTACACATTAAATGCCTTTAATTATGGATACACAATAAATTTAAGGTCAGAGAACTCAATAATATAGTCTTATATTTTTGGTCAAATCTAATATGTGAAATTTGCAAAGAATAATATAAATGTATATTTTTATCTGTAATAATACTAGTGGAATACAAGTTTAAAAATAGAAAATATCATTTAATTGATATTCCAAGACCAAAAGAGGCTTATTTTATTTTTTGGATTAGCCATATTGATAAAAACAAAGAGAAAGGATTATATGTGATAAACTTGAATGGGAGAAATAATATAAAAATAGGGAGAGTCTAGGAGAATGATATTAAATTGCAAGATATCAGCGTATCTAGAAATCATGCCTTAATAACTTTCAATAGGGATGATGAATCAATTTATTTAGAAGATCTGGGGAGTAAATTTGGAACTTTATTATAAATTGATGAATTGAGACTAGACAGCAAATCAATCATATAAGTTGCTAATTCGGTGTTTATTTTTGATTACTTAAAAAAGAATCAAAAGCATTATGAATTGCCAAGTTTTTATAAAGTAGTCGAAAAGGATGCACAATAACAGCCTGAAGTAATAACATATATAATAATTAATATAGGATTGTGTAGAAGATGATGTGTTGGTTAATGTAGATAATAATAAGTATTTAAGCGGTGATAATGAAGCCTTATGATTTTTTACTGAACAAAAAAACTATATTAATATATGATTCATATGCAATTGAATGACATACTATTTTTATTAATATGTTTACAACAAGATTGGCCTTTAGATTTGCCAAAAACAAATCTGTACCTATTGTGGATGTTACTTCATTTCTTGCCAAAAAGGGTGACTCATCAAGTCAATGTGCCTAAGTAGCTGAAGCTCTCCATAACTACGGTGCTGTTTGCATAAAAGATCCAAGAGTGAACGATCGTCACAATGTTGACTTTCTAGACATGATGGAGAAGTATTTCGAGAGCAGAGCAGCCAAATTCTACAATGATGAGAAAGTACGATATTTTAATATCTCTAGGTTGAAGATATTTTTCCCAATTATTAATATCAAGTTGGAGCCACTCCAGAGTTCGTTGAAAAAGCTAGAACACATACAAATGTAATCAGATAATACACCAAAGAAAATGAGGCATATACTCCTCAACCTGCTCCTTACGTATGAAATTAAGAAAATAATTTTAGGACGCTAAGTGGAGATTCTTTTGGCCTATTGATGATTCTGGAAAACGAACAAAAGACGAAGAGTAACTATAAGAATTTAAGATTTTAGTTTTAATCCTCCAAGATTCAGGCCAAAAGATGTTCCTTAATTTGGAGAGAGGATGGAATAATGGGGAAAAATGATGATCAATGGATGTTTAACTGTTGCAGAAATGGCTGCAATAGGAATGAGTATTCCTGCTGACACATTCACAACTAGAATGTAAGGAGGTCCTCATCTTCTTGCACCTACAGGATCAGATTTAGATAGACATAAACCAGGAACTGTTTTTGCAGGTTTTCATTATGATCTCAATTTCTTAACTATTCATGGTAAAAGTCGTTACCCAGGACTTTATGTATGGTTAAGAAATGGAGAAAGAATTTCTGTTGCTGTTCCTGAAGGACATCTTTTGTTATAAGCAGGAGCTCAATTTGATTTACTGACTGGAGGATATGTCACATGTGGATATCATGAAGTATTCAAATTATCATAAATAATATTAGGTTATTTATACAGAGGATGCCAAGAAGAGATATGAAGAAAATAAGAAAGCAGGAAAGAGTACTTGGAGAGTTTCGTCTACTTTGTTTTCTCATATTAATTCTTAAGTCACTCTTCAACCTTTAGATAAATTCGCTAAATAGGGATTACCTGAAAAATATAAACCCATCAAAGCTTTCGATTAAGTACAATAGGAGTTAGAGGCTATAAAATTAAAATGAAGTTTATTATAAAAATATATATATATTATTATTTGGAAAAGGTTATCTAATATATTTATTATAATTTAAAAATGAGTGAAGAGATTGAACCCTATATAGCTAAGAAATTTGAAATAATTCAAAAGTTAGGAAAAGGAGCCTATGGAATAGTGTGGAAGGCTATTGATAAGAAGTTAAAACAAGTATAGTTCTTAATGGAATTTCAAATAGGTGGTTGCTTTGAAGAAAGTTTTTGATGCATTTCATAACGCCACTGATGCTTAGAGAACATTTAGAGAAGTTATGTTTCTTTAGGAATTAAACGGACATGAAAACATTGTTCGTTTGCTCAATATAATGAAGGCTGATAATAATAAAGATTTATATTTGGTATTCGATTATATGGAGACTGATTTACATGCAGTTATTGTAAAGAGTTCTTCTTTAATATTTAGCGTGCAAATATTCTTGAAGAAATACATAAGAAATACATTGTTTATCAAATCGTAAAGGCTCTCAAATTTATACACTCAGGTGAATTGATTCATAGAGATTTAAAACCATCAAATGTTCTTTTGAATTCAGAATGTTTGGTTAAGGTTGCAGATTTTGGATTAGCAAGAAGCCTTGTTTAGAATGAGGATGATGGTTAAAATGATATCTCTATTTTTAAAGGTATGGTTCTTCTCACTGAATATGTGGCTACTCGTTGGTATCGTGCTCCGGAAATCTTACTTGGTTCTACAAAGTATAGTAAAGCTGTAGATATGTGGTCTGTTGGTTGTATAGTGGGAGAATTGATACTAGGTAGAGCAATATTTCCAGGAACATCATCATTAAATCAAATTGAACGTATAATAGAATTACTTGGAAAACCAAAAGCGGATGAATTAGAATCATTAGACAGTTAATTGGCTGGTAATATTCTAGCATCGATCAATGTCTCGAAAAAGAAATCATTTGCTTAATTTTTCACTGGAGCTAGTGAGGAGGCACTTGATTTAATTAGAAGATTGCTTTGTTATAATCCAAAAACAAGATTGACAGCAGAACAAGCTTTAAAACATAGATATGTTGTAGAATTCTCGTAGCCAGATGAAGAAATAGTGAGTTTGCAGCCATTCAAAATTTCGATGAATGACAACAAGAAATTTACCATAAAGGAGTATCGCGAGTCTTTGTATGCTGATATTTCTTAGAGAAAGAAGGATCAAAGGAAAAAGTGGCAGCTGAAGTATTTGGCCTAGTTAGGAGTCAATTTAGAAGAGGATAATGATAAAAAGTACTCTAATCCTTCTATTACAGACTCAAAAAAAAGGAACCAAGTCCAAAACGCTAAGATGATATGATAGATTTAAATAAGGTTGATGATTTGTAATTGATTTATCAATAACAAATGCAACAACAAATTTTGTAATAAAAAAAGAACTAGAGACCTTAATCCCAATCTGGAAATTAAGTTAGGTAGCATAGTTAAGATGTAGCACGAACTATATCTTAAGAGAATTCGATGTTATAGATCTAAAATACATAATAAACTCATCATAAATCAAATTCAATAATAATGAATTAGAATTAATATAAATAAGGCTATTATTATCCATTCTAGTAACCAACTAATAACTAGTAGACCTCTAAATATAACGGGATCAATAAATCAGCTAACAATATTGTTCAATAATAAATGGGAAGATCTTCAACAGGATACTATTAAAAAGTCAATAAAAAATGATTTATGCTTAAGAAAATATAATTTATAAAAAAAATGAAAACTTCATATTGTTGGCGTAATTAGAAAATATCGGTTTTACCTATTACGCCTCCATAAAATAAATCCAAATTCGAAAATAGACTTGTTAAAACTAATAAGTAACTTAGCTTTCATGAATAAGAAAATTGGAATGATGAACATATTATTAAATATCGTAATCACTTGAAAGATGTCAGAGAGTTAAAACAAAGATGGCATATCATAGATAGACCATAGAATGCTTCAGTCTCAGAAAAGGCCAAGTCTGACATATTGGACATGGAATAATCAGTATTAAATAACTCTATATAATTAGATACATCAAGTATCAATGGAAAAACCAAAAAAGAAAACTACTATTCGTCCTTTTAGTTCAAAGTAATAAAAATTATTATCCTAAATCACACAAATTTATTCATTTCAAACATGTGCAAATCGTTAAAATAAAATGAAAATATTTTTATAAGCTGATGACAATTATGCCAATCGTTCATTCAGATATTACAAGAATTTTACAAATTATCTTAACTCTATCAAATGACTCTTTATCTATATATTATTTTAAATATTTTATAATGAAACAAGCAGAATTTTAGATTTTGATGCAGATATTAATTTAATTAATAAAAAAATAATAAACTTGGAACTAATAATATCTAACTTCTTAACATACATAAAATTTTCTTATGAAAATCAAAGAAAGTTTCAACATATCAAAAATTTACTTAAAAAAGTATAGAAGATATTATCATAACTTATTGATCATATCTTGAATAAACAATAGTATAACATTAAGTTATATTTACAGATATATCAATTTAAACTAAACTCATAACAAAAACAATTAGATTCGTTTCTGATGATCAAACAAGTGAAAGAACAAAATGATTTATAGATTTTAAATATAAATTTTCAAAATCATCTTTTTTAAAGAATGTAGTGTTAGTGCTACTGAAGAGCTTGTTTAATTTATAAAGAAGTTTTGAAATTATAAACTTTATTTTAATAATTAAACCCGAAGAAGAAATGATGGTAGTTACATTATTTTTGAATAGAGAAAAAATTATTGAACAATCTTTAGATCGATTTTATGTTAAATACAAAAGGAATATTTCTAAATATCTTTAAGAAAGCTCATCTAATTTTTAATTTCTCTAATAATAGTTTTAAATTTCTTTTCTAAAAAGTATGACTATGTTATATGGTTTAAATAAAAGGAGATTCCTTAATTTTTGAATATATCATTAATTAAATGATTATGTTTGTCATGTATTTAGTTATATTTAGAGTGAAATTATCTAAAATAGTTTGAAATTTAATATAAAAAAAATTATTCAAGGATAATCATCAGGATTTCATAGATTTTAAATTAATAAATTTCTCTTTGCATATTTTAATTGCTCAAATAAATTGATGAAACTTATATATTAATATAGAGTAGTGTTATTTAGAACATTACTAATAAAATAAAAACTCCATTCTCTACTTTATAAAAAATAACATGAAATTTAATTATAAAAATATTTTAAATCTAATTCTAGCAAATTTATGTATTCAAAGGTTTAAGGTTTAATTTACAATGAGAATGTTGCTAATTAGTAGAAGCTGGTTTTACTTAAAAGTAAATTACCGGTTTCTGTTTAACGTCTAAATTGGATAATGATAAATATATGTTCAAGTAATTTAAAATTTTATAGAAGTCTTACTTGAATTACAAAAAAACCAAGCTGATTAGTTTCCTTAAATAACTCTAGATAACATCTATATTAGTTAGGATGAAACGAATAGTTTACCTTACATAAAAACATATGTAATTACTCAAATACCTTATAATGTAGAAAAATCAGTATATATATAACGATAAATTATTGAACTGTGTAATTGTATTTTATTAAATAGATAGTAAAATTATTTAATTACAAAGATCATATTTGGAATTAAAATAGTCTAAAAGGGATTTAAGATGAATTGTTAAAAACAATTGGTTATTTTGAGACATATTCGACTAATTTCTCTCAAACATTTCAAGAATATTTAAAGATAAATTGGCTTACAACAATTCATCATTAACATGAAGTCTCAATAGTTGATAAAATAAAAACTCCAAGTTTTGTGTTGAACGCTGATGAAGAGGAAATTGTTATGAAAACTTATTTACAAGATTAATAACAATACCTTTTAAGAGAAGTTAAGATAATAGAACAATTTAATAGTCCGCATTTACCTAAATTATATTCTTACATTAGATATAGCAATATTTTAATATTATTTTTAAAGAGACATAAGAAAAGTTTTAACTAATTAATAGCAACTACTATTGGACCTAGAAAAAATAAAAATATTAACTAGTCAACTTAGCGTATATATTAAGGTTATATTAAGATATATTATTCTATGGTGATAGCATTGGAAAATTTACATTTTTTGAAAGTTGTGCATAGAGATATAAAGCCTGATAATATTATGTTTGATTTTGAAGGTGAAATAAATAATCTGGATGATCTTCTAAGCAAAAATATAACCTGTGTTTTAATTGATTATGATAGATCGAAATAATTGATATACAACATCGAATAACTAAAAACATACTATGAAGGTAATTAAAAATTTTGTCCACCTGAAATGGTGTAATAAAATTACGATTACTCTTATGATATTTGGCAATTAGGTTTTATTTGGATGCTTTTTTTAAAATAAGATGTAGTGAAGGAACCTAAGAATTTAGTTCTAATTGATTCTATACAACCGATATTTCAATCAAAACTAGAATATTAATAATTTGATTAAGAGAAGGAATAGATCAATCCAAATTTGTATGAAAAATTTATTAAAACAGCAAATTCATGTTAAAACTATATCGAAGTGAATGATATACTCCTTGAGATAATTTCTAAGATGATGAAATTAAATCCTATAGAAAGACCCAAACTATCGGCTATTAAATAGTAAATAGAATTGCTTCAAGAATAATAATAATAATAAAAATGAATTTATTATATTTCATCATTTATTGAAATTAGAAAATTAATTATATTCAATAGATTAAGAAACACAGATTTATTCTTATTAATTATTCTTAGATGGAGTATGACTTTCTCATAATAGAAACACAAAGATAATAAAAGTAATTGGAAGTAGAATAACTTAGATTTCTATGCAATTTATGTAAGGGAGTTATGGATGAACAATTAGTAATTTAATGTATCGATTAAGAAATCTAAGTTTGTTTAAATTGCTACAATATTATAAACAACAGCGATAATAAAAAATAACCTTTAGGAGTTTGTTGGCATAAGTCTATAACTGATGTTCCTTATTGTTCAAAAATACAATTCAATTTAAGTTCAATAGCAAAATTTTATAATTTAAAGCTTTAAGAATGTGCTATTTGTTGCACTGACAAAATTTGTTGTAAAGTCTGTACAAACTAACATTATTTCTGTATTGAATGCACAGAAACTTATATATAATAATTATTTTCAAGATCATATCGGATTTCTTGTCCGGGGAACCAGTGCAAATTAGAATTGGATCACTATTTAATCTCTTAATTTATAACTCTTTCGCAAGTTAAGAAATGGAAAATAATTAATAGAAATTTATTCTGTTTAAATAAAGGTTGCTGTTCCTATCTTTAAATTAATCCTTATTCACTAATTACACCTTTAAATTTAAAATAAATAAATGGCAATATTGTAGAATGTTAATCATGTAAAACTAAAATTTGTAATACATGTAATAATTAAGTTAAAGGATCATAACAAAAACATTAATAATTGTGTAATTAATTAGCAATTAATTAATTTTAAATTTATTGTCAAGAGAAGTAAGTTTAAAAGTGTCCAAAATGTAGAATAGTTACTGAACCTAGATTGTGTTAATCTAAGTTTAATGATTTTGAAGAATCAAAAATATAAGAGTGTTAAATATGCGAAATTAAATTCTGTACTCTTTGTAACTCTGCTTCGATTCTTCTATTTCCATAAATCAATCTAAACATTTAAGATAAAAGTTATCGAAGTAGTTGTTAAACATGTACATCAAAAGTTTATTCAAAGAAGAATTAATGCAAAACATTGACTTCAAAATTAGTTAGAAAATGCTGTTATATACCGAAAATCTTAAGAACTTTAATTACAATGATACTTATTTTATTATGGTTACCTGGTTTATAATTTATGTAGGTCGGTAAAATTGTTGGAGATTTTGTTGATAGCAAAGTTAATAAAATTGATAAAGGAAGATCACCTTATTTCTTTTGTTGTTGTGGACCTATCATAGCCTTAACAATCATTTGTTCTATTTTTATTTTATATATAATCTTGTTTATTCCTCTTTTTATTAGGAATTGCTATAGAAAAATTAATGATTAACAACTATGATATTTTATAAAAATTATATTAAAATTAATTAAAATCATCTTTATTATTAATTATCTAAATTTATAATATTTTATAGTATAAATATAAAGAAAAAGTATCCAAAGTATAGAAAATGAAATTATTTTTCAGTTAATTTTGTTAGTAATAAGTTTCTAATTATTTTTCCAAACTCTATCTACAACATGTTTTAAATAATTTTAACCTTAAAAATACTAATCCTCATTAAAGATATTTCTAAATAGGATTTATTGCATAAAACTAACTTGCAATAAATCAATTAAATTTCTGAATAGATTAAACCTTATATATATATTAAATATCAGAAAAAATGGTTAGAATATTTAAATAATATCATAGTAATATGATATTAATATTCTTTGGATGTTTATAATAAATTATCATCTTTCTTGCATAAATAGGTCTGAAAGTATTTAAACTAAATATCTTTAGTATTGTATGTTTATTAGAAAATATAAAAATAATTCAGAAGTCATAATTAATTAAGAAATGATGTATAATTAATAATTAATAATGCAAACTTGCAATTAATTATATAATTAAGCGAGCCAATTGTTAATTTTAATTGATGATGTATTAGAGAGTATTTATATAAAGTAATTATTAAATCATTATTTGATAATTATAAGATACTTAAAATTCTCTATATAAAAGTAAAAGTAGCTATTATAAATTATTTTAGAGATGATACGATTTCATTGTTTAAAAGGATATTCATTTTCTGTAACAAAAGGCCATTCACATATTGCTATCTTAGGAGGAGGAACTGCTGGATTAAATGTTGCTGCCCAATTAATAGCTGATGGACATACTATTCCTTAGTAAATAAGAATTTTTGAACCAAAAAAAAGACATGCTTATTAACCAGGATGGACTATGGTTGGTATTTTAAAATTTTGAATTATAGGTGGTGGATTGTATAATGCAAAAGACACTGTTAAGCCTATGGATTAAGTAATACCTAAGAATGTTTCAGTTTCTGATAGTGCAATAGTTAAAATAAATCCAAAAGAAAACTAAATAGAGACATTAGATGGAGGAATATACACATATGATCAATTAGTTATTGCGACTGGAATACATACAGATTATGATTAAATCAAAGGTATATATCAGTGATATGTTTTAAAATAGGAGCTAGAAAATACTTAGATGATCCAAATTCTCCAGTTGCTTCAATATATAATTATAAATATGCTGAAAAAATGAATAGAATCGTAGAATAGTTTGAAGGAGGAAATATAGTCTATACTGAACCTCCTTTGCCAATAAAATGCGCAGGAGCACCTTAAAAAATTATTTATTTATCCCATGATAGATTAAATAAAAGAGGAATAAAAACTAATCATCATTTCTATAAAACAGCTGGAGTTATTTTTGGTGTTCCAAAATACGCTGAAATTCTAACAGAATTATGTAAAACCAAATAAATAAATTGCCATTTCAAATAAAAACTTGTCGAAGTTTAAGATCATAAAGCAATATTTGAAAATTAAGACACTAAAGAACTCAAATCTGTTGACTTTGATCTCTTGCATTTAGTTCCACCTTAAGTAATTATTATAAAATATGTCTTATAGTTGCCTGATAAATTCATCGCTAATAGTGGTTTAGGTGATGCTAATGGTTTTGTAAATGTACATCCCAATACTTTATAACATGCAATTTACAAAAATATTTGGTCATTGGGAGATTGTTCTAATTTACCTACTTCTAAAACTGCAGCAGCTATTATGGCATAAACACCAGTTTTAGTAAAGAATTTGATTAGAGTTTGGAAAGATAAGCTTGATCCTATTTCAGGATATTATGGTATATATTCAAATTTATTTAAGGATATACATCATGTCCAATATTTACAAGTTAGAGTAAATTATTATTAGCAGAATTCAAATATAATTCAGAACTTGATGAGACATTTCCAATATTTTAATCAAACGAAAGTCGATTAATGTTTCACTTAAAAAAAGATTTCTTCCCTTTTGCTTATTGGTAGATTATGGTTAGAGGATGGTGGGGAGGAAGAGATGGAATCAGATTTTTTAAAGGTGCATGATAAAATGTTGTCTATTATTTTCAAATTAAAATTATTATACATCTTCATTTATATTCAAAATCTATTTGATTTTAAAATGCTCCCCTATTTAAAGTTAAATTAAGTAATCAAAAATATTTTCAAAATCATATATATATATATACACTATACCAATAATAAATTTACGACAATTTTGTCTTGTGTTTTTTATAAGATTGTTATATTAAATCGATTTTTAGGAATTTTAAAATGTGTATTTAAAAGATTAAGTGATTTGCTAATACAAAGGGTTGTTAAGTAGTTTTTAATAATTAATAATATATATAAATATTCCAAAAAAAATTTAATATTTTAAAACAATTGCCAATAAATTAAAATTTTTTTGCATATTAATACATATATTATGATGTAATATTTGATATTATCTTAAATAAAAAATACAATTGGAAATAATTATATATATTTTAAATGTCTTCCGATAGACTTATCCAATCTGATAGTAGCCAAAACAATTCATTAATGGATTGGAATAAGAATTCCAACATTGATGTAAAGTAAGTGGGCTATAAGAAATATAAATTTGACAGTTTAACAACATCTTAATTTTGGGCATATTGTATGGGTCATATGCTTAATGATTTATCAGCTGCATGTTGGTTCAAGTATTGTATATTTATTATTATAGTTACTTACTATTTTATTTAAAGAGAATAATTGAGGTTGATTTTGGATCGTATGCAATGTTGTCTGGATAAGTAGCTGATGCTTTAGCCACTCCTTTAGTTGGATATTATAGTGATAGAACAAAGACAACAATAGGAAAGAGAATACCATGGTATATTGGGTATTTTTTATGAATTAATTGTAAGCGGATATTTTGTGATAATATTTTCATTTTTGCCAGTTTGGAATGGAAATTTAATATTGGATTGGATGAATATCACAGATAATACAGCAGTATAAGTAATAAGTAAAATAATATGGAAAGGCAATTTATTATACAGTGTTTCCAGCGATTTTTAACTTTGGTTGGGCTTCATTATAAATTAGTCATATGTCTCTAGTTCCAAGTTTAACTTGCAGCAGATCAAGGAGAGATAAATTAAATTCAATTAGGAATACATTTTAATTTATTGCAGTATTAATTGTATATGTGACGGCAGTAATTAAATATTCCATATATTTTAGTTAATATTTTTTTAATTGGCAAATAGTACAGATGGTACAAATTCAGCTTAAGCTTTTTAATATTTATCATTGATTTGTGTGGCTATTGGAACAGCTACATCAGTATTTTTTATATTACAAATAAATGAACCTAAATTAACATCGGAATGTTCTAAATATGCTAGAACATTACTAAGAATTTTAAGAGATGTATAACAATTTTTTGATTTAATAAAATAGAGATAAAATGGTGTTAGCAATCCGACAAGATTGGCTTAAGATTAAAAGTTGGCAAAAAATTAAGTTCAGGATGAATAAAAATATACAATCTCTAGTGATGATTTACAGAAATCTACTTCTGAATCTTAAATAGATGGGTCAGGAAATGTCAAATTAACTGATGTTGAATTTACAGATGATGAAGGTGAAGGTTTACATAAATAAAAAGCAAACAGAGGATCAATGTCTGAAGAAGTACATGATTGGAAGTAATTTTATCTTATATATTTTCATAGAGAATGGTTTAGTTAAATGGCTTTTTATAGATTTGGAATGGTTTACATGTTCTTTAGGTTATATTGTAATGTTTCTTCAACTATGATCTCTTTTTATATTGCAAGTGTCTTAAAGTTTACAGATCCAGATTCAGACGAAGTTAAAGTTCCTATTTAAGTAGCATTAATTCCTCTGTCTCTTTACATAATGAGTGTTCTTACTAGTGCATCATTATCGAAGTTTTATCAGTTATTAGGCAAAAAAATTACTTTAAGGTATTTAATAATTATTAATAATAGTTTTGGGACTCTATTATGTTTATTATCATCTTCTGCTCTAATATTCTTAAATGAAGATAACTCTTATTTTATGTATGGAATTTCACCATTTATTGGAATAGCATAAGCTATAACATTAAACACTGGAATTACACTTATCAGTGATGTTATTGGTTTAAAGGGATCAAGTGGTGCTTTTGTTTTTGGAGCATATAGTTTTCTAGATAAAATTTCATCTGGAATTGTACTATTTTTTTGTTCTTATGGTGATGTGTTAGATGATGAAAATTTAGTACGTTGGTTGACTGTTCTTGTACCTTCAATATCATGTTTTGCAGGTTGTATATTAGTTGTAACGGCTCCAACAAAAAAGCAGGATGAAAATCTTGATGTTGAAAAGAAAGATGATTAACGTACAAAATCTTTGGTAGATGAATTGGCTACTTGATTTATTTCATATATGTTTTATATATATATATATATAAATTTAATTAATGTAAAATTCTCTCTTTAGATTTGATAATAAACCTTCAAAGCAATTTCCTCTAGATAATAAAGTTTGGAAATTGCAAGAACATTGTACTTTCAATGAAGAACCTCTTCTTACTGAAGAATCAGATTATTCTTATCAAAATGATGTTAAAAGAATCTTTAGGTAGATTTATATCTTTTAATTTAAGTGATTCTAAATACCAGCAATATACTAATAGCATGATTATAAATAACTATACTGTACATTCCATTTCATAAGTTTCTAACAATTAAATAGATTCAGAACTTGTACTTTCAAAATAAATTTTAGTGTTCAGAATATATAAACAACCTATGGGATAAGTATTAATTGAAATCAGCCTTCTGACAATCATCTTATTTTAATTTATATCTATGATTTATACGATACTTTTTTCATTTTAAAATTCTACAATTTTTAAGACAACTTTTTATATCAATTTCAATTTGACAACTTGATGATAGATGACAGAAAAACCTTAAATCTTCATACCTATTTATTGATTAAATAATTTAAGATAGAAATAGATGTCAACATAACTATAATTTTTGACATATATAAATAACAAAAAGATTTAATTTTTAATTAATATTTTCAATCAAAAGAAAGTAGATATTTAATAAATAATATAATTAAATTATGAGTGTTTAATTTCTTATAATATATATCACACATAATATATCATTTAGACCAAAGCCAAGGATGCTAAAGTGCTTATCTAGCTGTAACTCTTTTCTTTGGTTCAAATGCAAGCATTGGAACTAGAAAATCTTCAATTTAATTTGCGTCGTAGTATGAAAAACCATATTCAGACATCAAAATTTTACTAATAGATGTAGGATGCAAATCCTAATTAAATTTAAAATTGTACTTTGATATTAATTAATTGACCTGTCTTATTAAAGAAATCTCTACTATTAGAACCACTTAATGCCCACTTTTTATTCATTCTCCCCAAAACTTCCATCATTTAAGCCAAATGGTCTTCTGATTTTTTGAATCCTTTTCCTTTTTTTGGTCTGAATAAATAATCATTTGTAAGCAATTCAAAAACAATACAAGCAGTACTCCATATATCTGTGCTTGTATCATATTCAATTCCCAAAATTGCTTCAGGTGCTCTATATTCTCTAGTTTGTATATTATCAGTAAAATGTTTATGAGTCCAACATGCATTACCAAAATCAACAATTTTAATTGATAACTCTCTATCTAATTTAATTTTTATATGTTCTTTCCATCTAAATTTTAATTAATTTATTATACTTTAATGTATATAATGTTTCTTCATCTACTTCATGGGATTCTGATTCATCACTTTAATCCTCTGATTTCCAATCTTAATCATCCTCATCTGATGAAACTTCTTCTTCTTCTTTACTGTGACTTTTTTTTTTATCTTTTAAAGCTTTCTCTTTCTCTTTTTGCAAATTTCTATGCTTATGAACATGGTGAATTTCTTCTGATTATTATTATACTTAAGTATTTGTTTCAGAATTTTTCTATTTGTCATCTTAAAAAGATAACGTATCGATATTTTCTTATTTTTCAGAATCATCATCAACTTTTGGTTCTAATTATTAAACAGCATCTTAAATCAATATATTTTCTGATTAATTTTCAATAGAATTATCTTAAATTATTATTTATTATTATAATTAATCTTCTTTTGTATTCTCCTTTATTTTAATCATTTCTTTGATTTATTATTAATTAAGTTATTCTTATTTAGATGATTCTTATTAAGATGATTATTATTAATCATTTTATTATTATTATTAATCTTATTATATTAATTATTCTTATTGTTAATTTTATATCTATTATTCTTTTTCTTATTGTTATTATTATAGTTTCTTTTATTTTTATTTTTTTCTTTTTTCTTATTTTTTATTAGTTGTTTTCATTGATTTCTTTAATTTATCCAAAAATTTCATACTAATAGGTTTTCTTTAAACCATTTTCATTTATTCAACAAACTCTCCAAAATTCTATGGTTTCAATTAGAGCATGATATTTTCAGGTTTCAAATCGGTATGAATAATATTACATACCTCATGCATATAAACTAATCCTATTAATAGTTCTCTAGTAATTTATTTTACTAACCACATACCCATTCTTTTATCATAATCATCAAAATGTATAATTAAATCAAGTAAAGATGGTCCTAAAACTTCAAATACTGTACAATAATGCTTTCCATGCATTCCATAATGGATAAAATTATCTACCATTTCGACGCAATATGTTTCATTCAATTTGACTTTGATTTCCATATCTTATTCTGTATTTTTTATATTTGGATCATCCCATTTTAAAGATTTATAATCTAATTTTGGAATTTAAGACAATTATTCTTAATATTGTATCCATTTTCCATCTTTTTAATGTTTCTATAAATCCCTAAATTAATTTGGATGCAATACTTTAAAAGTTCTAATTCATCAATAGCGCTTTCCTGATAACTTTATTTACTTTTCTAAATCTTCAATGCAACATGTGTTTCAGATTATTTATCATGAGCTAACCACACTGTCGAAAAGTGTCCCCATCCTAATTTTTGAATTACTTAAAATCTTCCATTATGAAATTTATCCCCTATACTAACAGGATGATAACCATCCTTTTTATAATCCTCATAATCCTCAGCATCGCTACTTGATTCATATGGATTTTATGATGATTTTGATGAACATGATGAAGATGATCGAGATGGAGGTGAAGCAGGTTATTAAGTAGCTTATGTCTATTGTTCAGCTATCCTTTTTTACTTTAAAAGTTCAGAAATTGGTTTCTTATTCTTTTACTTCATATTATACCACTCTTTATTCTTAAAATTAAAATTAATTTTTAGAATTCATACAATTAATCTCACATATTATAAAAATAATTTAATCCAAAATAATGCTAACTATTTATATAAATGTATTATTATCTACTTTTAGAAATAGTCAATATTTTAAATTCATGATTTATATTAAAATTATCATTTTTATTTATAATCTAATAAGATAAGTCTCTAAATTAACAATAATAAAACCTAATTAATGCTTTAAATTGTGTTTTCTCTTCGGATTAATAAAAAAAATTAAGTAATTTATTTCTCTCAATCAATTTAGTATTAGTAATCTTATATTCAATTTATTAAACTATATATTAAATGAGATAATTATAATGAGTAATTTAAACCATTTAGAAATGGTTTGATTTCTACTCATTTTGTAAGTGGATTTAAAACTTCGATTAATTTTGTATAAAAAATACAGTATTTTTGTGGGTAATACTTATGAGAATTAGAAATAATACTTGGTTTCAAGAATCTTTAGGATTTCTTGTCAAAGTGTTTTATTATCAATAGGATTATTGATATATAGATTTTGTGAATTATCATAAAATATTAAATTAAAATGTCTATTGCTTGTATTGCTATAATAGATTCATAGGACAAACTCAACTTTATTGATTATTATATCAATAATGAAGATTAGGTTCATTTCAAATTTTAAACTTATACTGCTCTATAATTAATAAGCCCTATATTACAAAAGAAATTAAATGGAGCAACATCAACAGAACCATATTTAGGAGTACTGTATACAATATATTTACCAAATAATGATTATGATGTGCATGCATATATAACGATAACTCAATTGAAAATGATCATATTTATCAAATAAGGAACAGAGAAATTAAATTTATTGGCGATTTTCGAAAAAATATATGGTTTATATCGAGCTTCAAATTTTAATCCATTTCATCAAACAAATCTTAATAAATTGATTAGACCTATGGTTGTTGAATTTAATGGGATATGATTATATAATAAATTTAAATAAGTTCAAAAAATTCAATAAAAGTACTTCCCTAAAAGTGTTTATAAAGAATCTAATGTAATAGGTTTCGAAATTATATCACTCATTCCACTTTAATGGGCTTGTTCCGCATTTTCTTAGCCATTATAAGCTGAACACATTACAATAATAGATTTTTATCTCTCATTTTGAAGCAATTTAGAGATCTCTAATTAATTTATGACTTAATACTTCACTGCTAGCGACGAACCCATTTTTTCCAGGCATTTCGATATCCATAAAAATAATTCTGTATACTTTACAACAACTATTTGACAATTTTTATTTGACTTTCTTAATTCCAGAATCGCCATCATATGCACTTTCTGCTTTGTAACCAAAACTTTATAGTAATGCCATTAGAGTTATATGATTAAAGGGTACATCATCAACTATCAAAATTTAATTACATTCGCAATGATTCAGAAATTTTTTAGAAGATATATAAACTCTTTATGCTGAATGTTTAGAGTCTGATCCCAATTCTTCAATGTCTCTTATTGATGAATCTTCTTCTTTTAGTATTGTACTTACAGATTCATCAATCGAAAAACTAACTACTGTGTAAAATCCTCTTTCACTTTTTATTTGCAACTCTCCATCACCACCTAAAAACTTCACTATACCTCTTGAAACTCTCAGACCTAATCCCATTTTATTTGATCCTTTAGGTTATTAGATGAATTAATCTTACAAAGATAACATTTATTCACTAGATATCCCTTCTCCATTATCCCATACTGAGAAAATAAATTATGACTCTCTCTTTTTTAATGATAATACTATTCTTCCGCCTTATTTTGTAAACTTTATTGAATTATTCATTAAATTTACTAAGATTTAAGTTATTCTTAATTTATCACTATGTATTAAAATTTGATCATTAAAATTTAATATTAATTCAATTTATTTTTGAATACATTCCTATTAAAATAACCCTTTTAGATCTTCGAATATTTCACTTGCATAAAAATTATTTAAATTTAATTTAAAATCTTCACATTCTATCTATGCATAATCTAAAATGTCATTTATTTAAAAAAGTAATCTACGACAAGAGATTATTGCTAACTATAAGTAATTATCGTTTAAATTTTCATCAATTTTTTTACTCAATATTTACAACAGTGGTAATGAGGTATTTAATGGAGTTCTTAATTCATGACTAAAAGAATTTAATAAGGCTTATTGAAATTTGAATCTATGGGTCAACTCTTTTAATTCTTCCTTATTTGTAATATTTTCAATAATAAATAAAAAAGCAGGTTCTTTAGTTTTTGTTTATAATTTTACCTCATATACTTTTATTTAAAAATGTTTCTTTCTTACTTTGAGATCTTTTACTACATGAAACTTAAACATATGAGTCTAATCAGATGCAATTGATTAATTATCCGAAGGATTTATTTATCTGTGACTTATTGTCAAAAATTCGTTCATAACAAATTAAATGTAAGAGTAGGTTACAGTGTCTTGTATACTGGATTAAAAAGATCCTTTATTCTGAATGTCAACTTTTAATCTATCAGATAACCAATTAGTCTTATTAGATTTGATGCCAGTATTGCACTGGTAATGTCTGGCTGAATTTTATTTCAATTTTCTCAAAGGCACAATGTGAGGTTTGTGTTTGGCGTTGGGACTCGTTTTGATCTGGTTTAATTAGGCACTTTTATATTTTATATTTAATCTTACTTGGATAGTAATTAATCTAATTGATTCATGATTTAATCAGTCTCACTTATCATTAAATAATTCATTAATTTTTCATTATGTTTTACTACTTGAAGGTTCGTGTCTATCAAAACCAAACCATAAGGAAGACAATTGAGTAGATCTTCATCCAAAGCTACGTTAATGTTTTTTTCTACATGTGGAGTTTTCTCATCTATTAGATTTTATTAAAATTATTCTGCGTAGCTGAAATGTGCATTTTGATTGGCTTGTCGTTGTGATATAGAAGTAGGACTTGGCTTCCTGATTTCATTAACCTTTTTATCTTAATAAAATATAAGATGATTTAATGGTTGCCAAAGAACAAATAGAACAAATTCTGAGGTTGTAAATTTTACATAAAATTATGCAGCCAATCTTATGGAAACATATAAGCAGATTGTATGAGTTAAAAATTAATAACATTTATGTTATTTTTTCAAAACATTCTCTACAATCAGTAGGTAAATTAAAGTGAAGCAATTAGTAATGATTTCAACATTATAAAAGACTGTCTCTAATTCAAAAATGATATTTATTTGTATCAAAATGTTTATGATGTTTTCTTTATACTTTGCATATCCCAGACAGAAAATGATTAAATTTAGTAAAAGTCCAATTGAATTTAGAGTTATGCTTATTACATCTTTAGCTTCTTAGTTTCCTGCTTAAATCAGACTAATTAAATTTTATAACACCAATTAAGTTAGCAATAGCTTTACTTTTAATTGCATAATATATTTTAATTTGGTAAAGAAATTAATTATTTAGAGCTGTATTTGTAAAATAAATTCTTGATATTCCAAAAAAGAAAAATCTAGTCATCATTATCAAAGAATAAAGATAAAAATATTTAATTTTATTTCAAAAAATGTAAAATAAATAGGCAAATCTGTTAGAAGAAAATGCCAAATTACGAAAGAATTTGATAGAAAAAGAAGAAGCACTTTAAGAGTTAATAAGATAGGATTCTTCCATTGAAAAATGGACAGTGATGACAAATTTTGTACTCGTTTCAACTGAGGTGGAGCGTCTTTCTAAAGCTTATGTGGCTTTGGAAAAACAACATCAATCATTAATAAATGCTTAAAGCAAAGATGTGGTGCATAGCGAATAAAAATTAAAGAAATTAATCACTTAATTAGAGGAATTGAACGAAATAATGATTCAATAATAGAAACGCATTGAAGAACTAAATAAAAATAACAATTTACTTAAATAGTTAGTAAATGAAACAAATTAAAAGATATAAGTCATCTCAGATTTAAATAAGCAGTTAAAAAATAATGAGCAAGTTTTACATTAAGAGAAATAAAATTTATAAAATTAATTAATAGAATCAAATAATGAATTGAATAATGTTATGTAAATATTTAAGGAATGTGAAGAAATGTATAAAACAACATTATCAAAGCAAGAAACAATAGTTTAAAATTTATCTCAATAAAATGAAAGTCTCAATCTAGAAAATGCTAAAAAAAATAAATTGATAGATTCTTTGATGAAAAAGAACAATGATCTTATTAATGATGTTGAAAAAATAGATAAAAAGTGTATTGAATAATCTTAGTACATGAAAAAAATATCAAAAATGTATGAATCATTAGAATAAGAGTACAATAATTTTAGATTATAACAATAGGGGAATTAATCTGAAGTAAATTATTAAGATTATGTTATAAATAGTTTCATTCATTGACAAAAAGAATAGAGCATAAAAATAAGGTGTTGATAGAATTAGAGAATAAATATGATAAATTAAGTGTAATAGTAAAAGGTTAAGAAGCATAATTGGAGGAGAAGGATTAATTGCTAAAGTAATTTAAATAATAATTGATGGAATAATAAACTTTGTTGAGTGATGTGAGAAGCAATAGTAAATAAGTAAAAAGTGAGAACGAGAATGAGAATAAATAACTGAATAATTAAATAAAGAGACTTTAGGATAAAATAGTTGAGATAAGAGAGGAGCTTGAGAGAGAAATACATTTGAAGGAAAAGTTGTTAATTTCTAATTAGAATAAGGATGATGAATTTGAAAAATTAAATTACTAAAATGAAAAGTTGAAACTAGAATAAAAAGATTTAGAAAAATAGATTCAGGAGTTAAAATAAACTTTGAATGTTGAGAAAAACATGTTTTTAAAAGTTTAAATGGAATGCACAGGTTTGAGAGAATAGATGAGAGAGACCTAAGAGAGAAATTAAATAGATGAGTAGATGGATTTGGAAGAATAGTGTGTCGGATTAAGAAATGAATGTGAATAATTGAGAAATGAAGCACAATACTTTAAATACTAAAATTATTAGTAACAATAATAGATAGATGAATTAAGATAAACAAAAACGTATTTAAGTAATATTTTGATGGACAGAAGACAATATTGAATTTATAAAATTATTACTATTAATTATAAATTGATGTATACTTAGAGAGACAATTTACAGAGTAGAGGTTAAGTAAGCTCAAGTCATAGAAATTTTTAAACAAAAAGAACTAAGACGGAACCATCTTTGCTCCCTAATTTTGATATCTTATAAGAAAATGTGAAAAATTAGTTTGCACTGGGTCATATACGAGGCAAATGGCTTCATAAACCATAATATGTAATTCCCAAAACTGAAATTTAATAAAAACGAGATGAAGCTTATGGAAAAGTAAACAATAAATCAAAGACAAAAAAATTGACCTTCCTGAAATTTGGATTTAGAATGCATGAAAAAAAAAACAACTATTATTTACAACCTCTTATAAAGTAGGTGCATGATGCTTTTGGAGAGCTGGCAAATGATGGATCTATGGGTGTAGTTGATTTATGGAGTGATCGAAATGTTAATAGATTGATGGATGCAATAGAAATGACTAGAGATAATTTATTGGTGAGAAGAATGGGAAAAGAAAAATAAAAGAATGAGGAGCCTGGTTTAAATAGAGCGAATGATAAAAAAATTAACAACATTTTTAAATCAAGCGATGATGATACTTTTAAAATCAAATTTCAATTAACAGATGTGGAAAAGAGAAGACTAACTAGAATTGCGATGCCTACATTATGTTAGTAAATACAAATATATAACAAATTAGTTAAATAAGACATGGTGATCCCAATGATGGCATTGCTGCTATTGTCAATTCAATAGATGAATTACATCAAGAAAACCTAGAAATATATACCAATCTATATTAGTAAATAAAAAAGATATAAAAAAATATCAAATGATTATATTTTTTGCAATCTTATTATGTTTTGTTTTTATTATATAAAAGTAAATGATATCATCTGATGAAATGGAATCACTGTATATTTATGATCTTGTTTTATGAAATTGGTATCGTTTAAATACATAACCTTAAAAATATTTAGTTTCCTTTTAAATCTCAATATTCATAATTTCTATATAATAAATTAAATTAAATAATGTCAGAATAAAAAGATAGTTCATTATAGGGACAACTATTTGATAATTTAAGATCTTTGATTACACTCATTGATCAATTGAGAGACTTGGGAGTTTAAGAATACATTAAGCTACCTAGAATAGCTGTGTTAGGAAGCTAAAGTGCAGGAAAAAGCAGTCTTTTAGAAAACATTGTTGGATTGGATTTCTTACCAAGAGGAGAAGGAATAGTGACAAGAAGACCTTTGGAAATGAGATTGATACATAAACCTGATGCATTAAAACCATGGGCAGTGTTTGAAGTATGTAAAGATTAGAAATTCTTTGATTTTGAGAAGGTTAGAGAATACATTGTAGAATTGACAGACAAAGCTACAGGAAATTCAAAAGGTATTATGAGTAAAAATAATAAATTAGATGTTGTACCTGATCCAATAGTAATGACTGTATATTCAAGTGATTGCCCAGATTTGACAGTCATTGATTTGCCAGGAATTACAAGAATTGCTATAAAAGGATAAAGAGAAGATATTGAAAAAGTCACATTAGAAATGGCAACTCATTATTGTTAAGATGAACGGACTATAATATTAGCTGTATGTCCAGCCAATCAAGATTTATCAACTAGTGATGGTCTTTAATTAGCAATTAAATTAGATCCTACTGGATCAAGAACTTTGGGAGTGATCACAAAAGTAATGATATATATATAGTTAATCTAGATTGATATAATGGATTAAGGAACAGATTGTAGAAAAGAATTATTGGGATAAGTGATTCCATTAAAATTGGGTTTTGTTGGTGTGAAAAATAGAAATTAAAAGGATATTAATGACAAAGTTAGAGTTGCATTAGCACTATAAAAGGAAACAGATTTCTTTGCAAAGCATCCTTTATATTCTTAAATGCCCCCAGATATTATGGGAACAAAAGCATTAATCTAAAAATTAACTAATATTTTATTCAAACAGTATATATAACTAATATATTTTAAAGCATTCGAGCATCATTACCTTAAATTATTAGGGAAATTGATTTGAAAGTTTAGGATTGCGAAGTTAAACTAGCTCAACTTGGTCCAGGATTACCTAGAGATAATAAAGAGAAGATGTAAGTTATATGGAATATGTTGACTGAATACACAGAAAACCTTAACAATAAATTAAGGGGAAAATTTGATGTCAAATCATCATCATAAAAAGATACTCAAATCTCTGGAGGAGCTTAGGTCAAACTCTATTTAAATGATCTCTATTAAGAGTATTCTATTATTAAAATAATCTTTAGTAAGGCTAGTAAGACTTATAGAGTTAGTAGAGAATATACAGATAGAGAAATTAGAGATGCTATTAGATTACATTAAGGAGATTCAATTCCAGGATTTCCATCTTTCGATAGCTTTTTATATTTGATTATGCCTCAATTAGAATTATTGAGAGAACCTGCAATAGAAACTCTAAACGAAGTGTTTACCTACGTCGATTCATTATCTAATAGTATTTTGAAGAAAGTGTTCTACAGATTTCCAACAATTTTAGATGCAATATCAGATATAAGTTCACAGGTATTAACTGAACAAAAGAACAAAACTAAAGTTGTTGTTGAGAATTTAATTGATGCTGAATTAGGATATATTTTTACAAATGATCAAGATTATTTAACAATGAATGCCAGCATCATTCCAGTATTTTTTATATTTTTATATCGTTTTAGCAAGAGGATAAAGAAGATTAAAAAAATGCAGCTGCTGCTCCAACAGGTGATAATGCTGGAGGTACTAATAATACAGCAACTACAGCTTAAAGTAAACCTGCTTAATAAGGAAATAAAGATACTGATCCTGAAAAAGTATTAGCATAAGAATTGAGCAGAAGATTGGATTCATATTATAGAATAGTCATAAGAAATTTAAGAGATTCAATTCCTAAGGCCATAGGATATTTCTTAGTTAGAGCTGCTTAAGAATAAATGCAATTTCAATTATATAACGAAATAATGAAGAGTTAATCTGTGATGGGTTTAATGTCAGAGGTACTTATATATATTTGATAAAATTTAATTTTAGCCTGAATACATAACTATTGAAAGAGATACAATTAAAAAAACTTTGTTGGTGTTGAGAAATGCTTAAAAACTCTTGAAATAAGATCCATAGTATTTAAATTATTAAAAATAAATAGATAAACATTCCAACGATAAACAAGTGAGGCTGTAATGGATAAAGTGAAGAAGACAGCAGCAGAAACTATCAATAAAACAAAAAGATTTCTTGGATTGTGATTTTTATCTAATAAATAACCAAGCATATTATAAATAAACGTATATAAGTTTGATTAAATTTATGATATGATAAATATCAAGAATACTAAGGGGAAGGTAGTTATTCTAATTATCTACTATATTCTTATTTTATAGTTTATTATTTTCTTTTTGAATTTTGTAATGAAATTTCTGATATCTTCTATTTATATTCATCTCTAGTAATCATATTTTTCGTATGTTCTTCCTTCCATTCTCTTTAAATGTTGTGCATTTATGTCCTATTTTCAGTTTCTTCTCTATATAATTAATCATTCATTTAATAAGCAGTTTTCAATTCATGATCATATGCTTGATTAAAATCAACCTTAGCCTTTACTAATCTTTTAGCTTACTCTGCTAAAATCTTTCTTTCTCTAAGATTAACAGATTCAACTCCTTCTTATACAATTAATTTCTCATTCTGCCTATTTTTAATTTCTCTCTCCAATCCTAACTAATTATTCTTCTATAATACCATCTTATTGAGATTTCCATGCCTTCATTTCTACCATAGCTTTATTAGCATTCATATATTATTATCTAAGTTTAGTTTCTCTAACTTCTGCAGCTATTCTTTATTCTTCCGCACTTTTAATTGATTTTTTGTTGCTTATTTTATTTTATACTTATAACAATTATTCTTCTCTAATTTTTTTTCTTAATTCTTCCTCTTTTTACTTTTTCATTCTCTTTGCTTCTCTTTCCATATCTTTTTATTGAGATTCTGCTTATCTATGAGCTTTGATTTCTTAAACCTTTCTTTGCATGGATGATAAATATTCATCTTTTTAAACAACAATTTCTTTCCTTTTTTCTTCTTCTTCTGCTTTTCTTTCTGCTTTGACTATTTCTAATCTATCTCTTAATTCTGCTAATGACATTTCTTCTAACAAACCATAACCCATAGTTTCAGTTGGATCATATCCTTTCGTTCTTTTAATTGGTTATCTTTCTAATTCTCTAATTTATTTAATTAGCTCTTCTCTTTTAATCCTTATTTACTCATCTTCTTATCTTTTTAATTCTAACATTCTAGCCATCTCTAATTTCTGATCTTCAGCTTTTTATTTATTCTTTTCTTATACTTTTTCTACTTATAAATATACCTTCTTTTCAGCTTCTATAATTTGCTCTATTAATTACTTTTTATATTCTACTTATTCTTATTACAATTCTTGTCTTTCTTTTAATCTTTCAATCGCTTCGATTTTCATTTTTTCAGCCAAAATTCTATTCTCTTTATATTTCTCTTCTTAAGCTCTCATAGCTGCTTCTCTTGCTAATTCCATTTCTATTTTTTTTTATTATTAGTGTTCCATTCTAGCTATCTATTCTTATTCTTCTTATTATCTTTTCCATTCTTCGAATTCTCCTGAATCTCTAAGATTAACTTCTAAATTTTTGACTCTTTCTTTTTCAATTTCTTATTTCTTCTTTAACAACATTTCTTCTCTCAATATAGCAGCTGCATTTAATTTAATTTCTGCTGTCTCTAAATCAACAGGAGCTGGCTTAGCAATCTTCATATTAAATTATAATTATTGATTTAAAGTGTCTTCTACCTCTTTCTTAACAATTTCATAATTGTTTGGTCGGAGATCTGTTTTAAATTCAAATTATTTTGTATCTTTATATGAATCTTGCACTTTTTTTTTAGATTACTCAAACCTAAGTTTATTGTCCTCTTCAATTTATTGTAATGTTTTCTTATTGAGATTACTTGGGACAGGTTTACTTTTATATTACTCTGGTTTGGGAGGAGGAGGTGGTTCAGCCTTTTTCTTTGTTTCACTCAATTTAAAAGGAATAGTTTTCGTCGGTTATTTTTTTGTCGCTGATTCAGGTCTTTCATCTTCTTGTACTAATTCGCTTTATTTTCCAGTTGCTCTTGAACTAAGAGAACTTAATAGATCTTTCATCATGGGGAAGTGTTATTCAAGTCCTCCAATCACAGTTTCTTGTATGTATTGAGGATCATAAATTTCAATCCAAAGGGGTTTAATATGAGTAATAATTTTATCGATGTCAAATAGAAATTACAGTAATACATTCATTTTTACTGGATCTTATTCATTGACCATTTTCTTGAATTCATTGTAAGGTAATTCATCCAATCTAAATAAAATTAGATAGGAAAATATATGATATAGAGTTGCATCATTTCTATTGGTTGTGCTGGACAACAGTGTAAACATTGATTTAGTAAGTATCTTAAGAAACTCTTCATAACGTTGAACACCTGAAAAAACCTTAATTAAGAATGAATTTCATTTTTATTACTTGTTTCAAAAACATTATTTCTGTGTCGAAGAGTTTCTTGCAATTCTCTTAAATAAATTGTTCACAATGAGAATCTGGAGTCAGAATTATGGGATTGTAAGATTTGATAAGTTCTATTACATGTGTTATTAGTTGCTAATATCGCATTAATTAATTAATTATATATTATATAATTTTAGTATTTAAAATTATATATGTATGTATATAATATAATGAAATATAGGCAGCCAAATTAGTAGAATATATAATATATATATTTTCGAAGTCAACAAATCAAACACAACATTATTTAATTTAATGAGTGAGGAAATACATTCAACTGAGATCAAAGGTAAAGCGAGTCGAAAGCATTTCCCATAATTAGATTTAAGTGAACTCAAACCAAAAACAACATTTCTTGATAGTTTAAGTAAAAATTTAGCAATTCATCTTAAAGTGTATAAGAAGTATCAATTGAACACAAATGTGAATAAATATAAATTAGGAACAGTTTATATGGAATCTCAAAAAGAGAAAGTCGTTTTTAGAGTATTTTAAGATTCTGATTTAAATATATCTTCTATCTTTCAAAATAAACTTAATAAAACTACTGTCGATGATGATGTGATGACTACTTATTCATAAATATCTTATGCTAGAAAACAAAATAAAAAGGATTTAATAAGGAGGATATATGAAAAGGAGAAATGGCCAAAAAGCAAAAAAGAATCTATTGAAGAAATGGAATAATCTCTTTTTGGATCAGATGAAGAACCTTAGATTTATTCAACACAGAAACCTAAGCAAGATAGAAAATCGAGTTAATTTATTCAATCTTAATGAATAGATATTCATTTATATTTTATTCAAGATAATTTAATTTAAAATATATCAAATAATTTTAGTCAAAATAATGAAGTTGAGTAAAATGAATGAAGATGAAGCTGCTCTCTTATTTGAAGAAAGGTATTCATTATATATTCTATAGAGAGAAAGAAAAAACTGATTGGAAATTTAATTGAATAATATACAAAAGTTCAAAAGCCAAAGCCCTAATCAAAGTATAATATGAGATCTAAACATGAACAACTTAAATTGTCTGAGAAATTAAATCCATCTAATGATTGTATCCTTGAGACTACCAAAGAAACTCAATTAAAAAATATAGTTAAGAGCTCATTGTTATAGGATATTGGTAACATTGATATAGAAATTCAGAAAATGACAAATGAAAATAACACTAATAGAACTAAACCACATTATTTTGATAAATAATTTACTAATTCCAAAATTTTGACCAAAACAATCAATTAAACTGAATTATCCAAATCTGAATAGAAAACATCTATTTACAATAGAAATCAAAGTTATTACACTAATAGATAAAAATCTAATAAATATAATTCTGTTGCTGAAAATTCATATTCAAAACTTGCTGAATCGATTAGAAATTATTCGAATCAAAGAAAAATAGAAGAACCCAAAACTAACGATTAATCTAAGCCATATGATTTTCTCTAAATTAAATCATAATCTGATAAAAAAATGCTTAAACAAAAACCTAAATCAGTTAATATTGAAGCTAATGTTACGATATCAAATAAGATAATTTCTAGTGAGCGTAAAATCTCTAAACCACCTTTAAAGCAGTTATCTCAAAAAAGAAATTCTGAAAGCGAGAAAACTTCACCAGTCAAAACTATTTTAAAATAAACTTCAAATCATACTTATGATTTAAGTTCTACCAAAGCTAACACATCATAATAAGTAAAATAGTTTAATATTTAATCTAAGTTTTATTAAAATAAAGACAATCAATTTAATCGAAGTCAAAACAACAATAACATTCGAGATTACAAAATTTTAGAAGCTGTTAACATATACAAAACACTTAAATAATTAGTTGACTCGAAAGATTTAATTCATTAAAAACATTCTACCACTTTACTATAATAAAAAACTTCAACTCTATTGGTAAATTTTTATTTTATTATTCAAAGTATCATAAGAATGTAAAATAATAATTATGAATTTACTTTATTTCAATTTTATCAATATAAATATATATATTTATATTATTAATTTAATTCCTAACAACGACAAATGTTTTAATTATTTTTATATAATAATTTATATAATAAATTATTTATAATTTATCGTCTATAAGAATGAGCTTTGAACGTTATCATCCTTCTAAACTAAACATGGAATCTAGTTGCAACAATCACCATCTGAATGGCAATAATCATGTGCATATTAAATATGCTCCTGTCAAAATCATTCCCAACGATATCGCTAAACATGAAGAAAGACGTAAATATCCATAGTTAAATTTACGATTTCAAACAGTTGACGAAACCATCGTAATTATATATATCAAAATAGACTCGTCAAGATCCAACTGTCACTATCCCTCTGAGTTTTCTACAATAATTAATTTAATAGGCTTATTCAAATAAATAATTGAGAACAATAAATAATCCAACCATTTAAATGGAAGAAAATAGGAATGATGCTGTGGAGGAACTTATCAAATAGATTGAAATTTAACAAAAAGGAATTTATCCAATTGATGGTATATAATATGGTTATATTTTTATAATAGAAGAAAAAAAAATATAAAATGCTCTAATCTAAAATTAAATGAATTTTATATCTTAAAATGAAGAGGCAATTTAAATTATTGAGACATATTTTTCAGATAACACTAATCTAAAACCACACTTTAAAAATTGGATACAACAAATAGAAGTCAATGCTATATAAGATATGTTGATCTTATGTCATTCTGACCCAAAAGGATAATAATACTCGGATCTATTTAAAGCATTGTTCCAAAAATTATCAATTGAGTTTTATCAGAAACATGCTTACGCCTAAGTATTGCGAAGTGATCAATAAGAAAAACTTAAATATTTAGCTTAAATTGGAGAAATTTTAAATAAAATAACCAAACCATAGGAATATTATTATTTTAAGCAACGATGAGATTGCAAATTAATGTTAATTGAGTTTAATTTTTGTTTTCTGTATATAAGTTACGTAAATGATTCATTCAAATACATAACCCACTCCTTAAACTGAAATTATAAAATTGCCTTATATATGAGTCTCTTGAAAATTTATAATACAGTCTGGTAAAAATTTTTCAATTACATATTTTACCGATTCCGTATGAGAGGAAGGTTTACCAACTAAAATTTCTGATTTCCCTTAAGCCAAAGCCATCAATAAAAGTAGTTAATCTTAATTATGATCATCAAAACAAGATTATTATTCAAGTTATTTCTAAGCTTACTTAATTACACTACTTAAAGTTTCTTAAATTGTTTTATCACCATCGTTAATAATGGTATAATCATAAGAATTCAGATCTGAATGACTTAGAAGTGAAATTCCATAACATTGTTTGAACTTCTTAGAATTAACAATTTTTATTTCACTTTTCACTTACAATTATCCATTTTGAGAATATTGCTTCAAATCTTCTAATATTTAATTATCAAATAATTATGTATCACATGGAGACCCCAAAAGATAAGTACAATCCAATTTATTAATTTTTATAAATTCTTTCTTAATTAATTATTAAAGAGTGTTTTCAATTGGTTGAATGACAGTCTAAACTTATCCTCCGCCTTAAGGGTAGAAACCCTCTTTTATAACGTTTATATTGCATCGAAGTCCCATTTAGTTAATTAATGGAAGAAAAACTGAACTCCATGCTTTGACAGAAGGACAATGATTTAAATAAGTTCCTCCATGTATAGTAATGGAGATTTATTTTTAGGCATTTAATGAAATAGGTAGTAAAGACTATAAAATTAAAGTTATGCTTTGTGCTGTTTTAGCTGGACAAACAAGGTCTTAAGGAATAAATTTCTCAAGAGGTTTAAATTAAAATTCTTGTGATCCTAATTTCAAGCCTTCAACTTCAATTTTAATAAGATTAGTGATTAGTAAAATCTAATTGAGAAGTTGATTATTAATTCCTGGGTTTGGTCTATTGGATCTAATATTTATGATTTTAAATGGTTTTTAAAAGAGGACTGAGAGAGCCAAGGCAGTTCTGAACATCTATCCTCCTCCTTCGTTATAAGAACCATCAATTGTAATTATCTCTTAATTCATTGGGTGGTAAATAAATAATTGATTAATTTATTAGTATAAAATAAGTATGTGATACATTTTTGTAATTTCTCTTATGAATAATGATATAATGTAATATGTAAGTATTTATCTTTTAATAAATTCATCATTTATAAATATTAATAATAATGGACTCAATAAATGATGGTAGTTAAGCAAGGAAAAAGTATGCTGTTATTACACCAGCAGTGAGAATGGCTTTTATTAAAAGAGTCTAATCAAAATAATCGACAATAAAGTAGGCAGCATAAGAATTTGGAATCAAGTTTAGTACCTCTAAAGCTATTTTGCAAACTTACAGAAGGGAAGGAAGAGTAGGCAAAAAGAAAACTCGTTAGAGAAGAAGTACATCTCAATTGGAGTCCTAACCTGAAAAACCTTAAGAAATAAATAAACAAAAAGAATCGTTGACACCAGTCCAATCTGTTTAAACCCCACCTATAGACTAACAATATCAATCCTTATAATTACAGTTAAATTAATAAATTCAGCTGATGTAGCTTAGCTTATCTATGAATCCATTAATGCTTCTATAACAGTAAGAGTGTTAATTTATTTTGTAGAAACCAATATTTAAACTAATATTTTTTGTAAATGTAAGCACAACAAATGTTAAATTCTTAAGGATGGTAGAAGCCTATTTAACAACCACAACCTCTCCTTTAATAATTTGGAAGAATTCAGGAATAAAGATAATATATTACTCCATTGCAATCTAGTAAATGTCTTGATCAAAAATATGACGAAGGTCGTGTAACATTAAAGGATTTTATTTGAAAATGATAGTATTGTATTAAATAAATCATATTTTTCAGAACCTAAAAAATCTTATAATCTTTTGTATATTTATTTAAATTAGTCAATAACATAAATTTAAAAAATAATAGGAAATATTAAATATATTTATGATCTTATAATTGAAATCAAAATTCAGATTAATATATTTATGTCTTCTTATTACTCTATTTGATTTTCTTGAAAAAGGCCTAAAAAATGTTGGAAAAAAGATATCCCCCGAATCCTGAGAATAAATAATTATATATAAAATAAAATGGCATAATATCTTGTTTGATTATAAGTATGAATTAAATATTGAATATAAATATTTATAATAAAAATTGTTACCATATCTATGGAACATTAAGAAATAAAATCAGATAAATTAGTAGTAATTTATGGCGGTGATTATTGTCCTTATTGTCATAAGTTAAAGAACTTTTTGGATGGCAAAAAAATATAATACGAATATAGAGACATCACAAAAGATAAGGAATATGAAAGATAAGTCAATGAATTTGTGGTTAAATTAAAATGGAGCACTATTCCAATGGTATTCATAAAGCAAAGATTTATTGGTGGATATACAGATGTAGTGAAATTAGACTCAAAGGGTGAACTGGATTAACTAATTAAATGAATATTGGATAATGATTTATTTAAAATGATAAATGATATAACAGAATAGTATTATCTAGTGTTTCTCATCTAAAATGAGTGATTTAAACATTATAAGAATGATAAATATATTATTAATGAATTTGTCATTTTTTTTTAATAGGTAAGTTAACTTCTTTCCATATTTTACATGTATTATCTTTAGAACCTGTAATGATAATATCTCCCTCATAATTGAAGGAACAACTAAATATTTCATCAGTATGTCCCTCTAAAACTTGTAAACATTCTCCTGTTTCAGAACTATTAAAAATTTTTATAAAGAAATACTAAATTCGAGCTGTATTATCAGCACTAGCTGTTATAATCTTATTTCCAGATGGATTAAATTGAACCTTGGATATTTCTCCTGTGTGTCCAAGTAATTCAGCAACACATGCTCCGGTATGTACATTATATAATCTTCCAGTGGCATCAGCTGAAACAGTTACTAGTCTAGTGCCTAGAATGTATTGATAATGAACCTGTAGAGTTAAAACAAATGTCTTGAACTTCATCTTTATGTCCTCTTAGAGTTTCAATACATTTACCAGTCTTTATATCCCAGATTTTACAAGTCCTAAATTAATAAAATATAAGTACTTATCAATTGATCCAGTTGCACAATAGTCTCCTGTGAATTCAAATTATGTGCTTGAGATTTCTCCTGTATGTTCATCCAACATATGAATACATTCTCCTGATCTTACATCCCAAATCATTGCGGTTTTATCAAATGAACCTGTTAATAATTTGTCTCCATCTGAATTAAAATGTAAACTAACTATTTCCCCTTCATGTCCATCTAATCTTGCTACCTACTTTCCTGTTTCTACATCCCATAATCTTGCTGATTTATCCATTGATCCTGTGGCCACCAATAAGGAATGAGGATCAAAAGATGTGCACACTATTTCATAATTATGTCCTACTAGAGTCTATAAACACTTCCCTGAGTTGGCATCCCATATTTTTGCTGTCTTATCAAATGATCCTGTTACAACCCGATCACTATTAATAAATATTTGCTTTATTACCCAAAAGGGTTGTTAAATGCTATACAATATACTACATTTTTATGACCCTCCAAAGATACCATTTCCTCTCCTGTAAAAGTGTTCCATACTTTACATGTTCTATCATAGCTACCCGTGATAAATCTATGTTTAATATCAACAATTTACTTATCTCCATTTTTATTAAATGCACAATTTGTTAAAGGTAACATATGGGCTTTAAGTGTTTTGAATAATTCAAATTGTTGCTCTTTTTTTGATTCAATTTTATCTATTAATTCTAATAAAACCTTAAAATTTCTCTTACTTCTTATTAAAGCTGCCAATTATGGTTTTCGATTCTCTGATATTATTGGCTCTTCCATCACGATTTCTTCAACTAATTGATCGACATCTGTACTATTATTTTAGACCTCAAACTATACTCATTGCTTAAATTCAGCAAGTCAATAGATTTCGTTTCTTATTCTCCATTACTACGAACATACTCTAAAATTATTCCTGGAGGATAATATCTCAAAAGAAACCTTTTAAGCTTCATTTTTAAATATTTAATATTTATATATATTGAATCATAAGTATCAAATACATTATACAAATTTCTTGTGATAAATTCATTGAAAAAAAAAAACAAAAACCTAAATTCTTATAATAAATTTTCATAAATCAATCTTATCTCTGACTTAATTTCCATTCAATTTCTAAGATTCTTTTTATTTTGGAGCAAATAGAATCTTTTCTAAATTCATGCAAGGTACCTAGTCTAAAATTAATACCTTACTTCAATAGCAAGACTTAAGAGGCCTCCTACTATTATTGTATAGACAATATCTGCAAGTGTAAAGTATAAAATGTGCGAATGTTGATAATAAACTAATTAAGTTGTGCTGAAAGTCATAAACAGGATTACAATAAAATGAGTCAAATACATGCAAAACGATATCCTAGCAATAGGTTGCCAAAATGGATGTCCAAGTCTATATTTTAATTACTATTTATATATACATATATCTTGATGGGTCATTTGTGCAACCTAGCAAAGCAGGAGTTATACACAATCCAACTCCTATTACAAAAAATACTCTATTAAAAGCCTAATAGAAAAATTAGGCTTATTGAGGCCAAGCTGTCATATCCTTTTAAAGTGGAACAATGATCCAAATTATTGTTTGAGTCAAACCTATTCCAATTACATAAAATAGAATTCTTATAAGCACACTATCTTTTATCTTTTATGCCAAGTCGACCATTTTTTTATTTTATCCATTTATATAATTACGGTAAAAAAACCCAACTAGAATTCCAATTAGATAAGGAGAAATTCTGACCCAAGGTTTATAATAAAACACATCCTAATAATCTGGTTGGGGTTTGGCATTAGGAGAACCTAATTATAAATGGTAATCATGAGAATAAGCAATATAATAAGCTGAAAATATACTTCCAATCAATAAAGTTACAATTATTACTAATCCAATCTTTTTATTCTTTGCATAGATAATTAACAAAATAGGAGTTATAAGAAATATTTAAAAGTCATTCGATAAATACCAACCCCAACCAAAACAATAGTTTAAACCGCTGTTATCATGTTTAAACATATTGTCAATGAATAAGAGATTTTTCCACCATTAACTATTACATGTTGATGTCAAATCTATATATTCGTTCCAAATAGGTCCATCTGACCAATAAACAGTTAATTGCCAATAAACTAATATACAAAATGCATATGTTGGCCATATTCTTAAGAATCTATGTAGCCACATTGCTGGCACCAAAGTAAATTTGATTGTCCTTAATTTTGTTAATTTTTCTAACAATAAAACAGCAGCTAAGAAACCTCCCACAAAAAAGAAAGTGTCAACTGCAAAATAAGCTGCTGGTGTAAGTGTAATCCAACCAGGTTCAGTTATTTTATAGGGAATATCTATCACATTGAATGAATTCTATCCTCGAATCAGTTAATCATGTCCATAGATAACCCAAAATATTGATAATGCTCTAATTCCATTGAAGATTACAAAACCTGCATTCTCACCTTTTGGTTCATTAATTTTAAATAGTTTTTAATAATTGTGTATAAAAGAAAAGCTTAAAGCAAATCTTTCCCAGGACGACTCCTTATATTTCTTGTATTTGATTTCTTCGAATTGACCTTTTCCACTCATAAAAGCAGACTCCTAATTTTCCATTATTTCATTTTCTAAATATAATAAAATTGTTGCTTACAAATCAATTCTGATCTTCTATACAGTTGAGTTATTGAATCTAATGAAGATGACTCTTCATTTTTTGTCTCATTGATCTTCTAAGCTGCCTTCTTTTTAATCTCTTTCTATAAATCAATCTAATATTCTTTTTTTTTGTTTTCTGCTATTATAGACAATATGCTTCCTATAATATTGAGAGCAACTATTAATATAAACAAAACCAGAGTTAAATATGTTCCAACAGTCCATCCAGGATACATTTATTCTGGATCCTAAAATTAAACACTGTCAATCATTGAAGTGTTGTATTAAACATTCTAAAATAACCTTGGATACTTACAGTTAGATTATTGATTATGTCTTTGGTTGGTTCATTATATTTTTAGAGATAATCCATGTCACAAAATTCAGGTATACAAAAGCCCATATGTAGAGGTTTTCCTCCACTTACCATTCTCAAATGTATATAATGAAGATCAGCAGTATCTTTACAAACTAAATAAGAGCCTAGATCTTAAAACCCTTTTCCAGAATTAAGAATTGTTTATGGAGATAAATTCTTAGGCATTTACCCAGAAATTATAGCATCTTTGATACTCTTGAAATACTCTTCACACATCTTGTCATTTTCATCATTGGTTTAGACTTATACTATAAGCAATAAGATGCATATGGAAAAATAAAGGAATAGCATTGTTTAATTATGTTAAATATATTTATAAAAGAAAATTTTTTTATATACTTGCTATTACAAAATAGTATTATTATACTTATTTTGAATATATTTATAAAAGAAAATTTTATTATCATATACTTGTTATTACACAATATACAATCTCAAATTTCATACAAAAGTAATTAAATAAATGGTGGATTTTTAAGGAAATTGATTCAATTTAATTTTATAAATAGTTAAAATTAGTATTATACAAAATAATAGTTATTTATATAAATTTTATGGTCAAAATTAAAATTACCCTTGTACAATATCTCTATATTAACGCTGATTAATCTACAATCTGATTAATTTACAACATTATAATAAAAAACAAAAGATTAAAGAAATAATCAATTTTTTATATTTAGAACAGAAGCTACCACATCGTACAATTCACATTCAAATATATATAGACAAAAAAATATTTATATTTTAATAATTATAGAGCTTCATAAATTAATTTTTATAGAAATATAAAATTGATGACTAATAAAATTAATATATCATGATGATTAGGTGCTATCAAACCATTCTCTTAAGGTTTCTGGACAATGTTAAGCCGACATGCCTCCATTCTGCTTATTTAATTCTTCATCATAAATAAAGCAAGTCAAGACAGCATCACAAGCCATTGAATAGATACTCATGAACAATATAGCTACCATGTATGCTATAATGAAGCAGACTATTGAAGGTACTACTGGAGATGCTAGATCAGTTTTATAGGGTTCTACATTAATAAAGATCTCATATGAGAATAACACTGTGGCAAAACCAACAAATAATTTACCTATCTATTTGCATATTAATAATGTGTTACGAATGTGAAAATGGCACCAATACCAGCAACTAAAGTATATCTAGTAGTATTAGCCCATATAGATTCGAAAGCATCTTTAGCTGCAAGGCAGAAATTCTTACTAGTCAAGGCTATTTGGATATATGCATTTTTATTAAGAAACTCTATAAATCTTTCAAAACAAGCAACCAAACAAGACAGGCAATCTAAAATACATTTAGTGCATTTATTATCT
Source organism: Paramecium sexaurelia (assembly GCA_000733375.1). NCBI lineage: Eukaryota > Ciliophora > Oligohymenophorea > Peniculida > Parameciidae > Paramecium > Paramecium sexaurelia. The sequence goes on along the minus strand of JPFM01000124.1, from coordinate 117,763 downwards.
CCTGACATCTATTTTGCTTAATACTTTGCGTATTCCAACATCAATCTAATAAATTGAACTACAGCCAATATAAAAGAACCAAAAGCTAATGATCCAAGATGATATCGAAAAGCCCAATAAATGCTTTGGAATAAGTTTCCTGTATATGATTATCCTATTCCTTAATTGAAATACCATATACAAACTGAACAACCTATTATAAATTAATTTAGTGCTAATAAAAAGGCTTATTTCCATAATCCACCAAACATAAAATAGTAAACCATATTTCTAGTTGTATTGTCAAATGTTACAGAAGCGAAAGGAGTGCTACCATCTCCTTTAATATCTCCAAGTCCAACAATATATCTAATAAATTAATAATATTTCTTACACAACTGAAACTATCCACCAAACCCATAAAATACCTAAACATACTCCAATTATTGGAGGTACTATCATAACAGAAAAGTTGTCTCTCACATATAAAGTAGCAGTTTTCACTACTCCTATAGCTAATCTTATTTTATTGAAAATGCATATGAATGCAAGTATTGAAAACGCAATCCATGCTATTTCAATGTAGAATAAATATTCCAAGGCCTTAGCATTGTCAGCAGCATTGGTGGAACCTGCTGATGTTGATTATTAATAATCACTACAAATTAGTATTATGAACTCTTTACTTGACATAATATAAATGTTAATCCCAAGTATATCCTGCTAAAACAGATATACCTACGAAGTAGAGTAAGATTGTAAGCCAAACAAATAATCCTCCTAAGTATCTTAAAATTAACATATAAATAAGTCTATTATAATTTTACTTTTTTTTACCCTAAACCAAATGCAATAAAAAATGATGCTAGAATGATGTATTTTGCAGTTGATAAATCATATAGCCAAGATGTTAATCTATTTAAATCGATGGAAGAACTGAAATTTGATGTTTGATTCAATATTTCTAAGGCAGTACTTGGGAAACATGCTCTTGAAAATATTGGCTCACTTCCATAAAGACAAATCCAATTTTCAGGATCAGTTGCTTAACTTGTTATTGTATCAACGTAGTTCTCCATTGATGTTATTGAAGTGAAATCAAATGTGATTGATGTATCAATTGAAACCTTAGTACAATCTCTAGGACAGGATGTAATGTTTTTATTTGTCTAACATTTAACTGTATCTGATGTATTAGCAGGACATCTTTCAACACAAACTGTCTTATTATAGTAATCAGGATGAATAATTGGAAAGTATAGCAACGGATAATCAGGCAAGTCTAAATCGCATGCATTACCTAAACTAATAGATGAACAATACCATCAGAATCATAAGCTGCTAATATTCTTTCTGGTTTCCCTAAAGAGTATCCTGTAATAGCAATATACCTATATCATTAATAATAACTTACCACATGAAGATGAATGACGCTATAAATAATAAACAGCATATAATATCAGTGCAATGACGATCTTACATAGGTCCATTCATCAATCGTGAATCTATTGGTTTGGCTTATTTCTCAGAAACATTTTAAACTTTCATTAGTATAAGTAATAATAATATATTAATCCAATAAATTATTCTACTTAATTACAATAAATATAAACAATCCTTTTCAATTTTTCTTTCCAACATCCTCCTTTGGAAGATACTCTAAAATTAATCTCCTTTGAATTTGGCTTAAAAGATCTAAAAACATAGAGATCAAACAAATTCCTCCAGCAAATTTTTATGCTTTTATCAACTATCCACTCTCCTGTTTTCTTAATTGCATTCCAGTATAAATAATTGCACAATTTATCATTCCTGCAGTTGTATTAGATAACCAATATTAATCGAATCCAAAATTTCTTATAAGCATCCCTGAACTAATTTCATTTAGTTATTGATGAGTATATCCAGCTAATAATCCGTAAAAACAATATAAGTTTGAATTAATCAATTTTGATGAATGTTTTTATAAAGCCTTACCAATCCCATAAAAGAATCCACAAAATCCTATAGCAAACGTATTTGAAATTATTCTATATTATGATGAAGGTCTTGGAAATAGGTACTATTAATAAATTTCTTATGTGTCTAATGATGGCATCTTTTTTCGAATGTCAATAAAAGGCATTTTAGATAATTAATATTTTATAATATATTTTACAAACATTATTTATCTAAAACAAAAAATTAATAAAAGATAAATTATTTATGAAACTAAGTTATTCAAATGTAAAATTGTTAAAAAAGATTGAGTAGGAGAATTTGTAAATATAATTTTGTTGCGAATGAATGATGAAATATATTTATATATTATAGAAGAATTTATTAAAAATGATATATATTCTAATAGGATTATTTAGTTTAGTCCTTAGTTAAGGAGATGTATAAACTAAAGTTTAGACAGGTAATTAAAATATTTCTTAAATTATATAGATTTTTATAAATAATTGTTAGGTGCAGAACCAAAATAATATATAGAAACTGGATATGTTACATTAAAGAGTTTAGAAGATGGGAAGACAGCTGTAGGTGAAATGTTCTATCATATGTTCCTAAAACAAGGAACAATGAGTTTAGACCAAATAAGATAAAATGATATATTAGTGATTTGGTTAAATGGTGGTCCAGGTTGTTCATCATAATATGGAAATTTTTAAGAGATAGGTCCTTATAAGATTGTAGAGGAGAGTACAGACAAATATAAAGCTGAGGAGAGAGTAAATATTTATTTAATATTGGATAGCCATAATCGTGGAATAAATTGACACATCAATTATTTGTTGATTAACCATTAAGAGTAGGGATGAGTGGAGCAAAGGATGGATTTGTGATATCAAATACAGAAGTAGCAGCAAAATACTTTGTTAATTTCCTTAGAATTCTTTATAATAAACATACAATTCTATAGAAAACACAATTATATATTATGGGAGAAAGTTTTGCAGGACATTATATACCAGCAATTTCTGTGTAGATTTTAACTTAAAATTTAAAAATTGTGAATTTAAAGGGAATTGCAATTGGAGATGGATGGACACAACCATTCTAATAACTATCTTAATATGCTTCATATTTATATACGATTGGCACAATAACAGAGAGGCAATTCAAAATCATTTAGAATAATATAGTGATAGGTTAAAATGCAATTATGAATGGAGATATGTAATTGGCATATCATCAATTTGATTTATTGTCCGATGACGAAACTATAGATATGGCTGGTGGAATAAATGTTTACAATTTTAGAAAATATTAAGGATAAGATGTAGAAGATAACACACATGAGAAGTTCTTGAACTTTTATCTAAAGACTTAATTTAATGCTCCAAATACAAAAACTAAGTTCGAAGGATGCGATGATCCAACTTATGACGCTTTTGCTAAAGATATTCCTACAAGTAGAAAGGCTGATATTGAAATGCTTTTATAAAGTAATATAAGAGTGCTCTTGTTCAATGGTTAATTAGATTATGTAGTTAATACTCCTGGAGCAGTGATGTGGATAAGTTAATTAAATTGGGATAAGATTGGGTTGTGGAAAAATACAAAGAAAGAAATGATTGTAGTAAATAAAGAGACTTAAGGTACATGGAAATAATACGAAAATTTCATCTATGCTACCGTTTATACAGCAGGACATATGGTTCCTATTGATAATCCTTTGGGAGCATATGAAATGATAGAAAAATATTTAACAAAATGATGAAATTCATAAATCATTATTATTTTATGATATTGTAGTCATCAAATTTGGTTAATTTGATTGTTCATTTTCATCTAGTTCATCTATTCCTTCAATTAATGATTCTGTTAAATTATGATTATTATTGTTAGCTTCAACGTAAAAAATGATATTCTAATTTCCAGTAAACTTTGATTAAAATTATGAAACTAAACCAATTTTATTATGGTTCTCTTCATCTTATTATTTTTATTGTTATTATTTAAGGATTTCGGATTTTCTATTCTAATAATTAAAGATCATCCAATATTTAAAATAATGATCGTCTAGAAACTTGAATCTATTTTATATTTATCTTCGATATTGGCTTTCTTAATCATTATTTTATAATAAAGAATTATTAACATCCTCTACTTTCTTAATCAAATTTATCTTTATATAAAACGGCATTATTGCTCCTAAGATAATAGTGGTTATGATAACCATAAATAAAACTGTGGTTTTTATTACTTCAACTTAGTATCTTTCATTTAAATCTTCAGGATTGATGATTTATAATTTAGTTATTAAAGCATATGCTACTGAACCTCTTATCAATCCAGCATACCAAATGATATTTAATTCTGAGAGGGATAGTTTAAATTTTTATTACCCTTTGATCAAATAGGTTATCCCTGAAAGAATCATCATTGATACTCCTCTTGAGAAAAAACATATTAACAATTCTAACACTAAAAATGTCCAACTGCATTTGGGTTTTTCAATTACATCATCTGAATTTGTGTACCCCGACAATATCCACATAGACAATCCCAAATAGATGTAAATAAAGGCTTCGCATATTAAAGATAACGTTGAAACAGTTATTCTATAATTATTCTAATAAATTTTACTTAGACGCAACTTAACCTAAATTCGATAAATTATAAATATTGTAATAAGCCATTAAAGCTCCTGTGGCTAACACAGAGAGAACTCCACTCAAACCAAGTAATTCACAAACTGTGAAGCTACCATAAGCTATGTAAATTATGATAGCCATTTCCAAAATTACAGAATCAGTTATAAATCTTAAATTTTTAAATAAAATTGATGCCAAAACTCCAAATAGTAATCCAACTACAAGGCTACAAAAGAATTCTAATATAAATAGAAAGCAAAACTCCAAAGAAACTGTTAATATTGTATCATGTTTTCCTGATAATAAATCTACAGATATATATAGAATGATTGAAACAGCATCATTAACCATGCCCTCTCCAAACACAACGCTAAATAATTAAGGGTATTTATTAGGTTTGATCATAGTCAAAGCTGCAACTGAATCAGTGGCGCAAATTGTTGCTGCAAATACCATTATTTATTCTGTTGTTAATTTTATAGTATCATCATTCCCCCAAATTTTGATCAAATCTATATAGAATCAAAATTAATGCAAACCTCCATTGCTAATTAAAAATGTGAAGCATACTATAAGTAGGAAAGTCAATAATGTACCAAGCAACCCAAATAAATTAATGTATAAGAAATTTTAGAAGAATCTATATTGTTTAGAAAAATATACCTTCTTTTATTTAAATTATATCCACCTGCAAAAATGATTATTGGCAACAAGATGTAGAAAAAGAATGATTCATTAAATTCGTACTAATTTATTAATTGTCTTTTACAATATAATACAATGTTCCTTTATAAATCAAAGTAAACAACCCTCCAGCTATTATTCCTAAAATAATTCCCAATCCTGTCTCGTGAATATAGTGAATCTATCATTCATCAAATCAACATACATGTTTGTGCTCAAAATAGGATCCTGCTATTGCGTATATGAACAAAATTAATATGATTGTAAATGACACCACACCAAAAGAAGTTTCTGACATAAAATTAATTTTATTATTTTAGATTTATTTCATAACTCAATTGATATCTCAATAATTTGAGATCTCATCGCAATCTAGTAATTTCATTTCGACTTATCTTAAATAAAAGCGAGCTTATTAAAATAAAGTCAAATCTCTATTTATTACTAAAAAGTTACTTTACTTTATTTTGGTTAAACAAATTGAAGGTTAAAATTTAAGAGTTCTCTCTAACACTATATGAAAACTTTGACTTTTTTTGGTAAATAAATATATTAATAATCATCATTAACCCACAGCCAAAATTTCATTAAATAAATTTTTCTAATATTGATAGAATTTATTTTTGATATTATATTGTTCCTTGTTTCCATGCATGATGGTAATTTCATTTTATGTTCTTAATATCTTACCTAAAACATATTTGAAAAAGATGGATATCAAAATAATTATGTATGCCTTCACATTATGAAAAAAATACTTAACATATTATAATAATAAAGTATTATATTCATATTTCTAATTAAATCAATGGTATTTTAAATACATGAGACAAAATGATTAAGAAGATAAAAAAATTATTATAGAATTTTATTATTAAAAGATTTTATCTTTAATTTTATTAGTTAATCATTTGCATGAAATTAATGTAGTTTTTACTTTATTTTGATATTTACCTTTTCTTATTGTATAACAAGACTAAATTAATTTATTATTATGCCAGCATAAATGTATATTTAATTTATGAAGCTTTTCTATTATTATGCCACATATTTAATTTATGAAGCTTTTCTATAATTATTTGTTTATAAGCTTTTAATCTAGGTGTAAAATTTGAAAATTTAAATTAAAGACTATGTTATTTTAGCTAAGCAAAATTTTGTATGATGAAAAAATGGAATTAGTTCTTAGAATTAGAATTCTAATTAGAGGATTTTGATCATCCTTAAAATGATATATTAGAATTTGAATCTAAAATCATCAAGAAAATTGAATTAGAATGAAATCTAGGAAGGTTTTATGATTAGTGTTAAAAAGGAGATAAAACAATGCAACTATATTTATTGGTTTGCAATAGTAGTGAATGAAAATGTATTGGAATATATAATATTTATAATTGAAACAAATTAAATCAATATATTACTGTTAAAATTTGAATAAAATGGATAAGCAAATGATTTTTAGTTTTCAAACTCAAAAACCTAAAATTAGGGAGTAGGTTAAGAGATTAGAATATTTTCAATAAGAATTATCATAAATACAGGATCTTTCAAGATAGAATAGATCAAAAAGTTCGACAGATATGCATAGTATAACAACAGCAGATAGTAGACAGTATTAAGGGTATTATGAGGAAGTGTCTGCTTTTGCGTTACCTAAAAAAGATATTTTCACTTAGTCTTTGAATAAGATCTAAATAAATTAGCAAAACAAAGAAATATAAACTGATATTCTACCCAAACCAAAATTAGAGATATTATAAGAAAGTGTCTTGTAATTACAATTGTAAAAAGAGGAGATATTTAATCAGATTAAAATGATAAAGAAGGAGAATGGATTATTAATTTCTTAAAATAAATCATATGAAATTGAAATAAATGCATAGAAGAATAAAATAAACGAGTTAATAAATGAATAAAATGAAAAGGAATAATTTTATCAATAAACAATGCAATAATAGAATTGGCAAATAAAGCAATTAACAAATGAATTATAATAGTTATATAATAAGTAATAGCAACTCAATAATTTTGAAGGTAACAATTAAATTTAGTTGCTTTTGAATTAATTTTCATAAATTGAATAGGATAATATTGCTTTTTCAATGAAAGAAGTTCTTAAGACAAATAAAAATGAAAGATTATAGATGATTTAAGATTGGATTCATGTTGAAGATATAAAAGAGGAGATTATGTAATTAAAGAAACATCATAATATAAAATTGAAGGAAGTAATTATTTAGATAAAATATGATTTAGCTTATGGAGTAGATAAAAATTCTATAAAATGATCAAATGATAGAGCCAGAATTGTTGTCAACTTAAGATTCATTGCAACTTGTATCAAACATTCTTTATAGAGCAATAAAAAGCAATGAAATGCTTAAATTAATTAAATAAAATACAAGGATGTACAATTTAATAGAAGATTTATGGAATAAATTGAAATTTCGGTTGGAACATTCAAATTTTTCATAACAACATATTAGAACATCATCTTTAAATAAAGTTGATTTAAATTCAACAAATAAAAAGTTTTCTTGTAGAAAACTATGAATTAATTTTATATTATTATATAAATACACAAAAAATATATTAATTAATTTTTTAAAAAAAAAGATATAAATTAGATATGAATATATTTATTTATTAATAAAGCTCAACCTTAATTTAATTTTTTAAAATTGATTAAATTTTCTAGAACGTAATGAATTACTGATTATGCTTTTTGTCTATTCTTTAATTTATCTGTAATTCCAATAATATCTCCTGCTTCTTTGACGTAATATTCTAAATCTTCATTAGTACATTTGTTTGTCAACTATGCTAATCGTACTCTTTAATTTATAAGAGACATAGATACTTTTCAGAAGCAAATTCTTCATCCAAATCAAAAAGTTCAAGAGGAGGAGGAGGTAACTCTCTTGGAATAGGTGGAAAGACAGCTGGTTATAATCCTAATAAAGGAGTTTCAAATTGGGGTACAATAAGTGTGAGTGGCTCATGTTTGACCTCTAGTATATGAATGAATTTTTTACAGAGAGTTTCATAAAGCTTGACTGCATCTGGTATAAGATCAAGATCAAATTTGAATAATGTTGAATCAAATAAGGTCGTTACATCTTTAGGTAATTCTTCGCTTTCTTATAAGCAACTTTTTAATTTATCAGATAATTCTGCAATGTCAGGTGCATTTTTGCAATCATTTTCTGAGAATGGAGTTTTCTTATCGAATTCAACTTCTTTTGTAAAAAAGAATTTTAAAAGGAAATCGAAAATCTTTTGATTATCATCTTTCTCAAAGTATTCATCATTAAAAATATCGGTTGAACCTATGACTACAAGTTTACCCTTTTCTTGATTAATGGCCATAATTGGTTTTTCACATGGATAAGACATAGGACCAGTTGAAAGAATGGGAAAGGCTTTATCTTTGACAATTAGAGTGGCTCCGTTAGGATAGACAAAATCAAGGCCACTTTGATTATTGATTTCAGTATCTTCCATTTCGATGACTCCTTACAGGTATGGAGTGGATGCCTTGTTTTTTCTAGTCTCTCTTTATTCACCATTTATCACACGAACTATCTTTAATAAATAAGCATTTTCAAACTTCTTAATTGATAACTCCTTATTAAATATATGCTTCTTTAGGATGAAAGTATTTAAAATAGCAAGTCCTCACAACACAATCGTTGTTCACATAGATTCCAAATTTCTCGATGAATGCATTTAAGTTGCTAGTTGATTTGCTTTCACCACCATCAGAGAATAAGATTAATAAATTGCCTCCACTAATAAGATATTCTTCGAGGCATTTGATTTCTATGAATCAAAATTTTAAATACCTTTCTCTGTAAATGGAGCTCTAGAGCCACCAAAAATGAGCAAATTGGCATTTCTTATTTTATCTATAACTAAGTCATCTTTGTTTAAGCCAAACTAATTAATTCAAAAATCCATAACTTACCTTATATTAACCCTTATACTTTTTAACAATCTTTTTGTAATTCTAACTGGGATTACCTTATTCATTTTTGCCTACATTAAATATAACCTAATTAATTTATTATATACTTATGGTTCAGACATCTTTTACTTTTTTAAATTAAAATAAATGAATAAATTAATATTGGATGCCAATGCATTTATTAAAGAAATCAATTTTCAACACCTTTCAGAACATTATACATTCGTAACTCATGAGGCAATACTTACCGAAGTTAGAGATGAAAGAGCCAGATAAAAATTATAAAATTTTGCATACCCTCTTAACTTCCTTACTCCATCAGAAAAAATGATTAAAGTTGTTAAATAATTTGCCACTTAAACATCAGACATAGCATCATTATCACCAATTGATATTGAACTCATTGCTTTAGCTATTACTTTAATAGAAGAAAATGGTTAAAAAGACAAATTAAAGTTGGAACCACTTAAACCATTAGAATTTAATAAAATTAAGAATATGTATGGATCTAAAAATCAATAATAAGTAAATGAATAAGAAGAAGAATAAGAAGAAGAAGGATAATAATAGAAAGAAGATTAATAAATTTAAAATAAATAATAAGATGAAACAAATTAACAAAAATTACAAGAACCAGAAAAATAAGAAGAAATATAATAATAAGAAATATCTTAAAATAATTAAGATGATGATGAGTCTGATGGTTGGGAAGAAGTTGTACCAAAGAGAAAGCATTATAATAATTATCCTAAATAAAATATACCACAATAAGAAGAAAAATAAATTGAAGATGAACAAGATGAAGAAGATTCTTCTGAAGATGAAAATTAAGAAGAATGGATTAATAATACAAATATTCATGAAAAATTAAATGATATTCAAATTAATTCCTAAGAAAATTATACTAATTAATTTGGTGTTTCTCTTCTAACTACTGATTTTGCTATGCAAGTAATTATTTTCAATTAATTCTAGAATGTCTTACTATAAATGGGTATACCTGTTTTATCTACTGAAGGATATATGATTAAAAGTGCAAGAAGATTTATTTTAGAATGTCATATTTGTAAGACTTTAGTCAGAGATTCAACAAGACTTTTCTGTACTAATTGTGGAAACAACTCTTTATTAAAAGTTTCATGTTCTTTGGAATCTGATGGAACAATTATTTTGTATAGGAAAAAGAATTTTAAAGTTAATCTTAGAGGAACATAAGTAAATTGTTTAAAAAATATTTTTAGTATTCTATTCCTTAAAATCTTACAAAAAAGGATGCTCCATTCATATTTTGTTAAGATCAATTAATGAAGAGTGGAATCCAATAATAATTAGCTAGATAAGTAAATTGATGAATTTATTTAATTTAGAGAAAATAAGAAGAAATCAGATATAAGAAAGTAATGAAAACATATGAAAATGGAATTGGGTTTGAAGATGTTGATTATAAACATCCTTAACAAAAAATAACAGTTGCCTATGGTAGGTTGAATCCGAATGATGTTAATGATATGAGAAAAATAAAAAGAAACAAAAAACGTTGATAATGTATGTACATAAAATAAATTAAAATAATTAATATATATAAAAATTCTTTTATAATAATTTTGAATAATATATTCCTAATAATATATTGATATGATATAAATATATCATTTTTTCTTAGGTTATGTTTTGGTTGTACCCTTTTGTTTGGTTAATTTCTCTTCTCTTTAAATAATGTCTTTTTTTTACTATTTATTTAAATGTGTATTATTACTTTAAGACTTTTATTTGATATTTTTTAATTTGTTGGTATTTGTTATGGTTCAAATTAATGAGTGTCTAAAGCTGACTTTAAAGCATCCATTTTCATTTATGATGCATCAACATCTTCTTTAACTTAAGATTAAGTTGGATCAAAATCTCTCATATTTTTAACTGAATCAGTCTATTACCATGTTTAGTTATTAGGAATCAATCTTTCTTTTGGTTTTTAAACTTTTTATTATTATTATTATTGGGCTATGTTAAATTAAATGATACTTTATTAAGTTTCAGATTCTTCTATTTATTCTGGAATTGCCACTGGTTAAGCTTTTATCACTTATTCTCCAAATACACTTGATTATAATTCAGCCTCCTTTCTATTTTTAGCATATGTATCAGGATCAAACTCTTTAACTTGATTGTTGCTTTAACCTCCAACAGTACTCCATTTTTATGTTGAAGCTGTTAATTTTTCAACTTTTTAATTCTATGTAACCTTACTGTTATATTTAATATGAAGTAATACGTAGGAGAATCTCCAAAAACAGTAGATTGGTTTTCTATTAATTTCCTGTTGGATGGATTCTATTCTTATTATTATTATGTTTATTTTTTGGGTTTTTATGGACTGGATGTCTCTAAATTAACTTCCTTAGTAGGAAGATGTTCTCTAGCTATTTCATTACCATAAAGTTCCTTATTTCTTCTATTTTATGGATCATAATTCAATTTTGGTTTGAATTCACTTAAAGTGGCTGCTCTTTTTAATGACTTATATTCATCAAAATCTGATAATTTTTATTCATAAATTATTACCACTCTTTCCAAATAAAAAATCCTTTCCATGATCAGCTTATCTATTATCATTATTTTTTTTTTAATATCTTTTAACTTCTTATTGTGAATTCTCATATGTTTGATTAGAACGAACAGGAGGTGGAGCATTTTAAACAACTTCTTAAGAAAATATTTGAGATTAAAAAGTTTTGTTTTATCTGACCTAATCCCCATATAATAAATTTTATACTTCCTATTATCTTGGTGCTTAACCTTCATTGCTAAATATATCAGTTTTAGGTCTTGCACTTTATCTAGATGCTTATGGAGCAGGTGCAGGAGTGTTGACGCCAAAAATATCAGATTTGTTTTGAATTCTAAATAAACTAAGTATACTTACACTTGTCTTGTAGGAGGAGCTTAATCAAATGTTTACTTATTAGGTCTGGCTCCAGCTGCTTGTCTTTTATAAATGATTAACTTTACATATTTGGTGTATCCATTAATAAAACAAAATAAATAAAATTTACAAGATTATAAAATCACTTTGACATCTCTAATGAAACTTAACAATTATCTACAATCAACAATTAAAATCCTATTATAATCATCATTCACATATATTAATTTCAGTTATTAAACTTATTCCTTATCTTTCGAAATATTACGTCATAATAAATCTCCATATAAGCATTTAGTAAATTTAATTAAAAATTTGAACTGTTATCACCTTAGTACAAGCTACATTTTAAAGTAATTAATGATTTTTTACTATTATATTAATTAAAAGCTCTTAAATATCTTCAACCCTATCATATATTTTACAATAATCAGACCTAAACTTGGTGTTTGAAACCTTTTAAATAAGTCAAAAATGAATCAATTAAAATTTTTACCTATAAAATGAAATTTTACATGATATTTATTAAGTATTAGATTTTAATTGAGAACAGGATGAGAATTATGTTTGAATTTTTATGAAATTGATATCTAAGCTTTAACATGAAGAAAGAACTTATATTTAGTTAGTAATAAAATGGGTATATTAAGCAATTGTAATGGAAATAATAAAGATCAAATATGTTTATAATTAAATAATACTTTCGAATGAAAAAATAAAATAGTAAACTAAAATTTAAATTAGTATATTGAATAGTAATATGGAGAAAATTTTCATTTTAAAAAAAGTTTAGATGGACTATTCAAATCAATTTGAGAATAAAACTTTGAATAATAATTCTATTTTGAAGAATGTAATTCATTCAATAATTATAAATATTTTTAATTCAATGAAGAGTATAAAATTATCAATATAAATTTAATTTCTTTTAAGTCTAAAATAATTCATAGTAAAATTAACATGATTACTTTAAAATGAGTCTTATAAAATTATGTAACTTTTCTAAAATAAGATATTTCAATATTATTTTTATTTATTATAATTTGACACTAAATCTTTTCAGTTTGAGTATTTACATGTATTGTGTTAGGAATTATATTCTATTTAATTTGATTAAGAATCACTAGAGAAATTATAAGTAGTGGATAAATATTGGATTTGATGATGAGAAAGTATTTACCAATTTAAGGGAATTATTAATTAAAATTTCATAAAATTATGAATGAATTGGAAAATGAATTTTTAACTTAATGCAATATTGAGAGTTCGGGATTTTCTCATACTTATGTATTAGATGAGTTATATTATAAAAGATAGAATAAATATATAATGAATTATATTTTAGCAATAATGTAAAAAGAGAATAAATTGCTCGATTGAGAAAAGAGGAGACTAAATATTAGTTGAAATATTAGAAATAACTATTACATATTGATGAGATTGAGAAAGCTTTGGAATAAAAATAATATTTGGAGATAGATTTAGATAGAACACTCTATTCTATTGTATGGTAATTTTTATATAATTAGTTGTTGAGATAGAAGTATATTAATGATTAGTAGGAGTAACTTAGATTGATTAATAGTTTCTATCATGATTTACCTATTGAATATAGAGAGAGTTAATAAACGAAGAAATTAAGTTACCTAAGTTATACAAAATATAAATTAAATTTTGATGAATATATAAAACAATTAGAAAATAAGAAGGTTGAAGCTTTGAATAATTTGGAGAAAATTAAAAATGAGACCTAATAGTCTCAACAAAACTATTAAAGTTTATTATAAAAAATAAAAGTATTTGACAAAATTTAATAAGTAAGCTTAATAAACAATAGTTGAATAAGAGAAAACGATATAATAATTGAATGATCAGTATGAGACTAATATTTATAAGTTGCATGAATAAAGAAAAGTTGTGATAGATTTATAAGTTTTATAAAAATTAGAGAGGTATAAATTTGGAATAATTTCTTAGAATGTATTTAACATATGAAGAGGAAATTAATGAAAATTTTATAACTGAAGATATTAATTAACTTGATTGTAATAAGGAAATATCTGATTTTATGCACACTCATCCATTTGGAGTATTATTCTTGGTTGAAAATCTCATATAACAATATAGGAAATATTAAGTTCAAATTGATAGTGAATCATCTCTTGGTTTAGGATTAATGGAAGAAAAATAGGAATTATAATAAGAGCTCAAAAATTTAAAAGATTTGTGTGAGAGATTCTATATATATGATGATGATGAAGAATCCTAATAAAAGTTTCAAGACGTTTAAAAGTTAATGGGATTCTTAACAATGAAATAATCATAGAATAATTTTAAACAAAATCTATTGCATAAAGCTGAATCATTTATTATCAAGGTTTTTGGCAATTTATTTAATGCTATCAAAAGGTTTATCTATTTTAATTATTTATAGATTTAATGATATATTTTAAGCAATTCATTAAAAGAGGATGGCTATTGATTTAAAATCATCTTAAATAGATAGTAAAATTAAAAACTTTTGTGTCAATACTTACATTGGACATTATTCATTATCATTAAATTAATATTTGAATAATCCTCTAACTTCAAATTAACCAGATCTGTATCATTAAATTCAAAATGTATACTTATTTTGTTAATTTAGAGCATCATCTTAAAATTATATGTAAATGAAGATGCCTTAAATTAATATTTATAAACTGGATCTACTTTTATTAAATTATACTTAAAAGCATCAGATTATTATTCCAATTAAATTCATACTATGATTGAATTAATATCATCAATAACATAAATACCAAAAAGACCTAAGTTCACTTATAATGATTCACCTATTTTATAATAAAATTACAAAAGTAAATTAAGTATTGAATTATCTCAAAAAAAAATATCATTAAGAACGGATACTGAATCAAGAGCTTAAGTTTAGATTAATTTTAAAACTAAAACAACAAAAAGAAATTCGTTTACTAGCACATTAGGTAGTTCAAGAAGAATTTAATAAGATGTTAATGAAGAAAACTATTTAGAATCTGAAAGATAAAAAATTATTAATCCATAAAATAGCATTTCAAATTCTATAAAAATTCCATCAGAATAATAAAAATATTGTGACATTTTAAGTGGAAGAGAAAATGGATTTGAAAAAAAAGTAATAATTCAAAATTTTAAATCTTTGATTAGATTGAGATAAATTAAAGTATCTTATTTATTTAATATCCAAATAGAGAAAATTTAAAACTAACCCAATAACACCAAAAAGTATAATTGGATCATCATTATTTTTTAAATCAACTTATAAATGATTTGATATGTATTGTACCCTTATATAAATCAATTAAATTTATTAATTATTACAGTTGGATATATATATATATATCAATTTAAATCTTCCAACATCTCTACAAGTATGCGTTTAATTGTTTATATTAAATGATGTATTTAATTCTTATGTATCAAATTTATATCTCAAAAATCATCTCAGTTAGACAAAACTTTTTTATAAATTCAATAATTTATATTCTTGAAATGTAATTTGTTTACAATTATGTTCTTGCTTAGAATAATTTAAAAGTGTTTACTAGTTTAGTAATCTTTTAAAAATATATTTATAGATATTTATTTGAATTGTTTTTTCATAAAAATAGTTTGCACTTTAAATTATCTATTAAGATAATGAGTAGGAAATATAATGGTGTTTAAATATTTATATCAAAACAATTTATTATTATGATTATATATCAATCTTATTCTTCGTTTTATTCTTCTTCCATATTTTATTCTTCATATTCTTTTCCAAGTAGTAATTTATAGCTTTCCTTAAAACTTACAATTTACCTATAGATTAAAAAAGATTTTTATACTTATTATTTTATGTGGTTTCAGCTTTTTATATGAGTAATTACAATTTTTTGGCTGTTTTTTAAGGAGTTTCCAAAAAAATATAAACATAATCAAACATCAATTTATCAAATGCATGTGCTAAATGATTTGGTCCAAAAAACATTTTTTTTGGAGATGATGCTCCATATGAAATTAATCGAACATTAAATAATCTTTTTCCAATTAAAAGAGGCTTTTTTGCATATACTTCACATCGTTTTTAACAACCAATTTACTTTTCATTAGAATAAAAACTACTTTTAACTCTTTTATGGCTTCAATAAATTCTCCTTTTTCAAAGGCACAAACACATCTAGCTTCCCAAGCCCAAGAATAGCAAAATGCTGGTAATTCTTTGTGTAAATATTTCAATTCTTGTAAAATCTTAGCAGGTGGAATGAAAATCGGTTCCCCATCTTTAGTTTACTTTATCATAATTAAATATTTATATTTATTCACCTTAAATTAATAGTATAAATTAACCAAATCAAAACAAACCTAATTATAAAAAATAATTAATTTTATATAATATATTTAAGGTAATAAGAATGTTTAAGGTTCAATAGAGGTTTGATTATAGAATAAGTATTTAATTTTGATTTATGCTCAAATGTATTTTTTTAAATTTGAGTTGATTTGATATTAATGATTAGAATTAAATGGAATTATATAAACCTTATGTAAAGTTATAGAATTAAATACATTAAGAAATTATTTTAGTAAAGTATTTGTATTATTATTAGTTATGTAAATTGATTTATTGGAGTAATAAATAGTTAAGAAAAAAAGGTCAAGGTCTTAGAAGGTTAATGGAGATTCCATACCAGCTTTTTTATTAAAGACATATGAAATAATAGATGTAAATATTTTTAAGTATTTCTTAGAATCCTATTAATTCAGACGTAATTAGTTGGAATGAAGAAGGAAATGCATTTATTGTTAAAAAAGTAAATGAATTTTCAGATGTTATACTACCAAAATCATTTAAACATAGTAATTTTGCATCATTTGTTCGATAACTAAATATGTATGACTTTCATAAAACCAGACATGATAATAATGAAAATGAATTTAAACATAAATTATTTTAGAGAGGAAAGAAGTATAAATTTATATGTTATGAATAGAAATTTATTAAGTTAAATAAAAAGAAAGACTAATGAATAAAAAGATTAAAATTCTTTGATTGTTATCAAAAATGATGTGATGAAGAATGGAGGTTAGGAAATTCCAGAAGTATAAGTATTTAATTATGAAAGATTTCGATGTAAATGTCTAGATTATAGAATAAATAATCTGAATTAGAAAAATTAATGAAAATTTTGATAAAATAAAATGAGAAAATAATGAAAGAGAATAAATATTTATGGACTGAGTTGATGAAAAATAAGTACATATTATTTTAATAAAGAGGCATAAGAATGAAAATTCAGAAGAATAAATAATGAAATGGGTTTTGTAATAGTTGTAAGGTAATAAGTAAAATGTAAAGCATAAAAATATTTAAAACAATAATCTTTTAATGATTAAATAAACTAGTGAAAATGATGATGAGATGTAAAATGAAATTTAAAGTTAAAAATTGGTTGAGAATGAAAAAATCTAGTTTGATTAATTGCCCTAATAAATAATGAACTAAAATTTAGAATAATAGATAGAACAATTATCTAAAACACAAATTATTTAAATATTGATAAATGTTTTAGCAAATAATTCAAAATAAGAAAAAAAAAATGTTTATAAATTTGAAGATGATGAAGTTAGCTTTGAAGAAGAATATCCTATTACTAAAAAAATGGATTTGAAACTAGAAAATGAAGAAAAAAAATAAGAAAATTAATTGATGGTTTATAACGATCCATTTTCGTTTCATAAATTAGATGATAATTTTATTATAGCAGAATCTCCAAATCTAAGTAGAAAAAACTCTTATTTTGATCATGATCCTATTCCTCAATTTTATGAGTATTGAATTGACATATGAACTTTATTATAAATCATGTTCTTTGTAGATATATATATAAACATTTATATAAAATTATTAAAATTTTAAAATGTCCACAATCAAGAAAACATTACCAAGACCTAAACAATAAAAATGTGAAATTTGCTCAAGGAATTTCTCATTGTATTTCAATCATCTTATAATTAAGATTATTATAATAGCATTAATGTAAAAGATGTCAAAGAGCAGTTTGTTGTGATTGTGGAAGGTTTAAAGCAATTGTATGATTTAAACTAAAAATATAAGATTGTTGATTATGATTTAAAAACTTAGCATAGGTGCTGTTTAATTTGTCGAGATGAGTAACTCACAATTTAAGATATTATTGTTAAAGAATAGTTATCTTTTAATAAAAATTCACTTATAACAAAACAATGGCTTCGTTATTTTCTTGAAAAGTATGAAGTATTCTAAAATAGCGCTCGAGAATAAGATATTACTGATTAATACTATATGATACTGGATAAAAGTAAAAAACATTTATCAGCTTAGGCTGCTGAAGAACTAAAATCTATTCCTTTAATTTTACAATAAGTATATCTAGAATATTTATATTAAAAATTAGATTCGTAATTCATTTAACTATTCAATGAAAGAATTAGATTATTATATAACAAAAGATTTAATGGATAATATGGCATCAATATATTTATCATCAATATTTTAATGTTTGTTATATTAAAATCCTAATTTATAATGTACTTAAGTAATAAATCTATATAAAATTTTAAGAATTTAGTTTAGATGGCATATTTTCTTCTATATTTACATTCACAACCTCTTGTTTTTTACTTTATAAATTGTTTCAGGGAAGAAATTTCTTTAGGAAGATTTCTCGATAAAAATGAAAAGATGGAAAATACTGAAATCGATTTTCTTTAAGAAATAGGCAAAACAAATTATTTAATCGAACCAACAGATTTACTTTATTTTAGAAAATACTTAGAAAGACACGCAGAAAAAATGTTATCGAACATATTCTTTAATTTTGTTAATGTATTCATTTTATCTTAATTAAGGCATAATGTTTAATATTTATTTATGATCATGTCTTGAAATTTAAAGATTATTTTGAATTAGAAAAAATTACTGCTCTCC
Source organism: Paramecium sexaurelia (assembly GCA_000733375.1). NCBI lineage: Eukaryota > Ciliophora > Oligohymenophorea > Peniculida > Parameciidae > Paramecium > Paramecium sexaurelia. The sequence continues at coordinate 98,639 of JPFM01000124.1, read as the reverse complement.
TCGGATCTTTGTACATAAATGATTTCAAGTAAAAAGGATTGGATGATGAGTTTTTCTTAAATCAAATTATTAAGAATACTAAACAATCAATTCTAAAAGAATATTTAAGTAAAGAAGATAGAATTAGATTAAATGATAAACGATAAACTTATCAAAAGAGTGAAGATATATTTTTAATATCTTTACAATAAAGAAAAGATCATCAAAATGAAACAAAACAGATTCTTTATTTATTAGATGATTGCTTATTAAAAAAATAACCACTCAATAATCATCATAAATAATTAATATCTTAATTGAATCAAAAATAATAACAAATTATAAATGATCTATTAAAAATGAATCAACATTAATTTAAAGAATAAGATGAAGTTTCCATATATCACAAAAATGAAACTCATTCTAATTCCTCTACTTAAATTAAATTTGATAAAAGTGAATTAGTAGATTAACATAAGGCTTTGATTGATGATTTTATCTGAAATAAATTAACAACAGTTTCTATTTAATTCTTTATTATATATTATAATTTATTTATATTTATAATGTTCTTATATATATATATATCATATATCCGACCCTCCCTCCCTAACTTTCTGAGCTTTTTCAAACTCATTCTTATGCAAGAACTTATTGCTCTTACTAAGTTTATGTTTCAACCTAGGCTTATGGCTTCACTTATTTGACACATTTGATGACAGCATCTACGTCTCCATTCCAAATGGCCAATAGTTTTACTGCCTTATGGCGGTAAATTCCACTTTGCTCAAGTTGTAAAAGCTTCTTTTTGAATTCCTATTTTTTCTATTTAAATTCCAAGAATTCTTAAGAGGCTTTATCTTTTTTAATTTTTTCTTCTCTTTTCTTACAATGTTTATGTTTTCCTTCCTTTTCACTTAATAATTTATCAATAATTGGCTCTAAATTTCCATTAAATTTCAACAATAATCTAACAATTCTCTTTTCATTATCATATCCCATTTCTTTTAATTTTTCATATTAAACTTTGTATCCATTTGATTCTATAATTTGGTCTAATGGTTAATCGGTCTTGATAGCTTTCTTACTACTTAACTTTTCAATTGTTTTGGCTAGATCTCCTTCAGTTCTGAGTAATGCTTTTAAATTTTATTTAACTTTATCAAATCCTTTTTCAACAAGTTCTTAATGCTTATTTAACCAACCCATAGTTTCCAAAATCTTTAGAGCTTTAGCATTCTAATTATCCTTTTTTTATTTGTGCTCATTGTAATGAACAATAACTTTATCTAAATCCCCATCAAAAACTTTCAATAGCTTGTAATTGCTCCAGGGATTAGAATAACCTTTAGTAATTAGCTGGTTATGCTTCTCGAGTAAGCCAGCTTTTTCAATCTTTTCTATTACTTTTGATTATCTAGAATCCATTAATTTTAATATTATTTGATGCTTCAACTTAAATATAAACCATTGATAATAAATTCTGATTAGAGTTCTGAAAAATACTGATATAGAATAAAATACAAAAATTATAGATCATTTTAATATATTATATTTATGTTCAAGTGTTTCTAAACTATTTTTTTATTTAATGATATCTTCTCTTAATCTTTATGAAATTCTATCCATTTGAAATTCAGTTTGATAAGGATTTCCCAAATAATCTGCATCTTAAGGCAAATCATAATAACCTTCGTAAGATTAATCTTTGAAAATCTATCTTTCAATTTGTTTTCTTTATTAATCATTATTAGAATAACTTTACTTGTTGTAAGTACTCTTTCCATCCATTATATTCTTATTATTTGAAGTAGAATTCTCAATATTTTATTCATAATCTTTAAGTTTTGTTAATAACACAACAATTTTTTAATTTGCTTCTATCAGTTTTTTCTTAGCTTATTTATATTTTGTTTTAATTTTCTTATTATCATACATTAATTCTTCAGGAGGTTTTTTTAAATCAAATTCCCTTTATAATTCATTTAATTTCATATCTCTTTCAATTACTTTTCTTTCTCTTACTTCAACTTCTTTTGCTCTTTCTTCAATTCTTGCTTAATTGTCCCTTAAAAGATTAAGTTCATGTTTCATTTCCTCAATATCAGCATACAAATCCTTAATTTTCATCGATTATTTAGATTTCATTCCTTTTTCTTCCTTTATCTATTCTTACAAATCTTTGATTCTATTCTCATATATTTTATCACTATCTTATTTCTCTTATTTTGATTAAATAATAATATCATTCAATTTTTATGATAATTTCTTTTTTTAATCTTTTTCGTCTTCAAACAATCTTATGTATTCATTTAATCTATTTTATAGATCAATAAACTCTTAATCTTTTATTGTTGTACCATCACTTTTGACATTTGTACTATAATTAACCTTCATTGTTAATCTAATATTACTCAAAGCTGATTCTAAATCATCGTTTTCTTATTGCAATTTTCTTCTATTGATTCTTTCTATTTCTAATTCTTAAGTTAAAGTTTCAATTATTTATTATTTACTTTTATGAAGTTGCTCATTCTAAAATCTTAATTCTTTTATTATATTATCTTTTTGAGTTATTTAAATCTATTACTATTCTTTATCTTTCAATAAATCTTTAATTTATTATTAATCTCTTTCGTTTAACTAATTAAGTTCTTTTACTTGTCTTAATTATAGCTTATCAACTCCTAGATTTGATTCATATTTCTCTTTTAATTGGGATAATTCATTTTGATTCGCAATTTGAATAGCATTGTTTCTTTCAACTTATAATTACAATTAATTTTTCAATTAAACAATTTGTCTCTTTAATTCTTCAATTATTTGTTCTTTTTATTGTATTTCTATTCGATGTGGTTCTTCTGCTTCATTTTTTAATTTCATCAATAGAAAAGCTGGATCATTTTAATTCAATCTCATAGTCATCTGTTCAAATTAAATAGATTTCTATTCTAAATCTTATTTTAGTTTTCTAATAATGTTTTCAAAATTCAAATCATCTTGAAACTTTTATTACACTTATTATTGATTTCTTTTAACTAACTATTATTTTTCATGTTAATTCTAATCAATTTATTCTTTTTGAGATTCAATAATTGTTTACAAAGTAGAAATTGTTTCTATTCATAAATACATTAAAAATTACATTCCTTTTTCTCCAGTTATGCTTTCAATTTGTCTATCTGAGATTACTCAATAATGTTAAGATAATTCATAATTAATTAACAGTAAAAATTAATTATATATATTAAAAATCAATCCTTTTTTATTACAATTATATTATAAAAAATCATCATAATACTCCTAATCATATTTTTTATAGAAATAATTAAAAACACACTACAATTATTGTTTATTTCAACTCTTCATTAATTACAAAAAAAAACACTTCTATTATCAATAATTACAGTTTGAAATTGCTAAGGCAAATAGTATTGAATTTCAAAAGTATTTATTAATTTTAAAATCCTGCAATTTTACGATCAATCTAAACTAATTTATTTTGTTAGAGTTTATTAAGAATTGTAGTTTTATATCACCTTAGATGATGATTGTTTAAATATCTATAAGTCAATTTTAATATCTAATTTTCATTATTTTTACTGCCTACTAAATATATGATGAATTAATATTAATTGATAATGAATTTTAGATCTGGAAATATTATAGATTATATTTGTCAAATAATTTTTACAAAAATAAGTCTTAAAGATAAAAGATTATTATAAATTTATGTTTAAAAAACGATAACATAAAAACATTCATATAAATATTTAAATCTTGATGTATATATAATTTATAAATATATTTAAGAATTGATGTAATAATAATTTATTATAAATAAATGAAGAGAAGTAAGTTTATTGAATGTTCAAAAATATGTAATATGTTTTTGAATCAAAAAAAAATTCTAATCATAATTTGAGTAATAAGTATCCAGACTATAAATATTATGCACAAGAGATCATCTACCAATCCTAAGAATCCAAATATTGCTTCTGGAAATAAATCAATAGGTGATAGCACATAAATACACAATATAAAACCAAGGACAAGTTATAATTAGAAAAACAATTTTAGTAAAATTTTACCAAGTTTAAATAATTAACCTAATTAATTGTAGATATTAGCTATTATCTAAAATGGCTATGATATGTTTATAAAATTTTACATAAACTATATTATATTTTAAGACTGTGCAACGAACTCTGTATTCCAATATAAATGAATTACATTCTTACTAAAATTCTTTCTATAATTCTTTTGATTTAGCAAATGTACTAATTTTAGCTCTACAACATGGACATTTTAACTATTTTTTTTAATTATGGTGCCAATATTCATTAATGCATCCAATACAAAAAGTATGTTTACATTATTCTGATTGGACTCCTTTGAAAACAAGATCCTCGTTTAAACAAATGGGACAACTTTGATTGGTTTCTATTTAAATTTGTGCAATTAGAATTGTTAAAATTATTTGTTTTGCTATTTAAGTGATTTCATATTTGGCCTTTTTACACAAATTTTTCAAAGAGGGTTTCTGACTTACTATACTCTTCCACTAATTGATTATTTATTCTTGAACATTGTTTATAATATACATATTTTATTTTATTTTTTAATGTAATCTAAACTAAATAATCCAGATGATACTTACAATACAGAACCTACTGCAGCAAATAAAGTATAAATTAGATTAGACAAATTTAATATCCCCATACTAAAGAAAACAAAAGTACATAGAGTAGTTTTTAGAGATGAATGTCAAAAAGGAAAGAAAATTGCAGATATTCATGTTGTTGAAAATTGGAAAAAATATAATTAGTTAACTGAGGAATCAACAAAAACCTGTTGTTTCACATTCTGAACATAATTACTCTAATCTTTATTGACTAAATGTCTATATTTTTATTGAATACTTTAATCAAATTATTTTAATTCATCTATGTCGTTTTTAATTAAATTTTGCCCTTTAAGTTCATGCATCTTAAGATAATTTCTATTAAATACATTTTCTACACTATCCTATTTAACTTATCTAAAGATTTATGAAAATTTAATAATATTTATCAGATATTTAAGTCACCTAAATTAAACAAATATCTTTATAATATCAATCTTTTAATCAATCAACATTCTAATATTTATCTTCATCATTTGATCTCGTAGTTAAATAACAAATTGAAATTAAAAGACCGTTAAAAAGAGATTTCATATAATGAATTTCATCAATGCCAATCAGTTTCAATCAAGAGGTGTCAGTTATCTTCACTTATATAAATAAATATATATCATATTATCTTTCAAACAGCCAAATGATTGTAGTCATATTGAAGTCATAGACTTTAGTACTTAATAGTCATCATTTATAATAATTATAAATTTTTTAATTTATTTCAGATAGGAGCGAAAGATTGAAATCATTATTAAATTATGGACTACAAAATTATCATAAAATCTTGTATAATATTAATTTAGACTAGAGATCTTGGTGGTTGTATCATCACGTTGTCTTAAGAGTAGCAAATATTTCTACATCATTTTAAGGTTTAAATTTTAATAATGTATCTGACATGAGCCATATCATCAGAATCGCTAAGACTTGGGGGCGGCATAAAATTCTTCATAGTTTTATATCGTTTTCAATCTTGTTCAGGCAAATGCCTCAAATAATCATATATGTAAGAATAATGGATTGATTGATGTCTGTCAATTCCTTCATACTCGTCATCGATTCATCATAATATTGTTATTTATATTTAATTAATGTCTTTTTTTATATAATAAATTTTCTAGTCTTATAAAAATTAAAATAATGCTTTATATCTAATTATTATCAAACTTAAATATAATATTAAGCTTATTTTTGAAAATGATATTCTAATTTCGTTAATTAATGTATAAATAGTTCAAAATAAAATTCAAAAAAAGTGTTTTATTCATAAATATTCATTTCTAGTAGAATAAAATTGCTAACATTAAATTATTCAAATCTAAACTAAATTTTGAAATGAATATTAATTGAATATATTTTTATCACTTTATTTCTATAATATACATATAAATCTAAATAAGTTAGATTTATATCTAAACACCTTATTATGAAGAAAAAGCATCTTAATTTATATAATTTACGATAATAATTTAATAACTAAATATGGGTTTGTTTATTTTATACATTATCAGACAGCTCCAATAATTTGTAATCATTTATTGCATCAGCAATTAAAATAATTAAATCATCATTTCATTTCATAATTTATAAACCTTTTCAGATCAGCTCCAATATCTATAATCATAAAATGATCATAATATCTATATATTGTTGAGATCATCATAATTAAAAATTTATTTTATTATTAAAATTAATGAATTATTTATATTAATTAATATAATTGTATATTTTCTAAAATATAGAATCAATAACTTTTTTCTTAAATTAAATCTATTGTTTAGGGGTTTCAAAAATTTTTCAAACTAATCATGTTAAGTTGTAAATTTAATTTTATCCAAAAAATTTAATAAAATTACCTATTACTATTTAATCTAACAAAACTTATAATGTTTATTAAAAATATTTTTAATATCCATCTATCTCAATATGATTAAGATCCATATCAAGTATTATGAAGAGACTTGTTTTAATTGGTAACTATCCTTTCAAAATAGTATAAAAAAATATCAATTAGTAATATATCCAAAAGGATTTAATTTGAGAAATTTAGATAATTGAAAAACTCATTAATATTCATATAATTTAAATCGAAAAAGAAAAAGTAAATTAAGGTTTGATCTCTATTTCAAATTTAATCGAATATGATGTTTTAATTCATTCAACTAAAATTCTCTTGGATAGACAAAATGAATTATTGTAATAATCATATTTTAAGTATGTATTGTGTGGTTAACTATCTCGAAATAACCACTACTACCATATAGATATTTAAGAAAGAATTATTAATTAACCAAAAGATATTGATTTATGTTTTGTATATGAAAATATATCAAATCCATGTACTTCATGCATTTTATATGATAATAATTGCAGTATAAATAAATTCACAACTTTCTGTAAATCAAGCGTAATTTCCTCTAAAATAAGAATAATCATTTCCTAGTTTATTAAAATTAAGACTAATAATAAATAATTAAAATTATCAAATACAATTAATCATATTATAGATCAGATTTTTTAGATATTCTTATTGCAAAAATTATAGATTATGACAAAACTATATTAAAAGAGGAAATATAACGATTTAATAATTCTGTAATTTGGTTTTCTTATTTTTTTATGGAAGTGATAATAAGAATAGTTTAGAGACGCTAGAAAGATTTGTAGATATATTTGGGTGGCTCTTTGTTCTTGTTAATATTTAAAATAAGGAAAAATTTAATGATATAAAAAACTGAATTACGATATTATTTAGGGGATACTTGAATTGATAAAATAAATATATTTTTAGCTCTCAAGCTATAAAAAGGTATTAAATAGCAAATTCAAATATTATGTTATAAATATAATACCATATTAATTATATTTAATATAATTAATTATAAAAAATGGGGAGAAATAAAATTGACATATTGTATATAAAAGATGATCGTATTAGAAATGTAATTTATTAATTAAATGCTCATTCTACTATTTTTAGAAGCATTATATAATTTTATAAACATATAATTATATTTTAGATCACTTTTAACAAAAGAAAAAATGGATTGTTAAAAAAGGCTTGTGAATTAGCAGTGTTGTGCAATATAAAAATGTTGTTGTGTTTTACAGATTTAAGTAAAAATATTATAGAAAATATGATTAGGTGGCAATGTCTATCAATTTACGTCAAATGAGAATACCGAATTAGAATTAATATCATCAAATCATAAAAAGATTTTTACAAAATAAGATGTATTTAGAATAATTTTAAGATTAGTATCCTGGATTCTAAAGAAAAAGAGGAAATGAATCATAGTCTGATGAAGAGAGTGAATTAAGTATTGAAAAGAAAAGGACAAGAGCATAAGAGCATTTAAATTAATAACACTTATTTATTTAATAATCTTAACTTATATAGCAAAATTAGTAATATCTTTAAGAATAATAATAAATGAAATTGAGAAATAAAATTATCGAAAATAATGAAAAGTAATCCTAATAAGCACCTAGAAAAATAGTTAAAATAGAACCCAAATAAGGGGATTTGGAACAAAAGTCAGGTAAAATGTAAGTAAAAAATAAGATAAGTAATGATGAAATTGCATTTAATGATATTATTGATTATTAACAAGGTAGGAATTTTGATGATCTTTATTAATGTGGTAATTAATAGGATGATTAATCAAATTCTTAGTAAGATTAATAAGACTATAAATAATAAATATCAATGTTTACATCTTCAAATCCTATTAAATTAATGAATATGGATAGTTTTCTTAATGGTAATAATAACAGTAAACCTCATAATTTTCTTAGCGATTAATATAATAAATTTTTCAATAAAGACAGGGTAAAATATAAAATTTAATATAAAAGATTGATTCATAGAATAATAGTAAAATGTTATAGTCGAGCGTCTAATTTATTGTTCCTCCTCAAGTATATTTTAATATTCCTCCATCTCCAATTAATCAAGCTATGAATAAAGTTTATGTTGGATAAGATGAACCAATGGAATTTAATTTAGGTTAATCTTAATACACAGATGGATTTAAAAAATATACTAAATCTTGATAAATTAATCATTTAAAATAAAAAAATATACACAAACACTTATCTATACATAGATAAATTATGTATAAATAAGTATATATTTGATTATTTTTAATTTCTTTTCTCAATGAATAATATGAGATTATTATTCTTTATTAATATATATACATATGAATTTTTAATAGACTATAGCATTAATGAAAAATTTAATTTTATATATTTACAGAATTAAATAAAGTAAGAATTGAGATGATAAATTTAATGAATTAAAATAATACAATTATTTTATAGACAAATATTAAAACGGATTACATTATTATATTAAATAGCCGATGCAAAAAGTGTTAGCTTTGATTTTGTCTTTATCGATAGTCTATTCAATCGATCCAAGCATGGTGTAATTAAGCACAGAAAAAATAGATGAGTTATCTTAAAGCAATTTGGGGAAATTCATAATTGAAATGGCTTAAACACATGCAGAAATGAGAGGACCTCTTGGTATAAAAATATATAATAAATATCTAGATGATTTGGTGACAGCCATAGGTGATTTGGAAAATGAATTGACTAATGAATTATAATAGTTGGAAGATGATTTCACAAGGTCGACTAATTAACATTAAGTTACTTAAGAAAACTTAGATATTAATATTGGTTAAACAGAGATTAATATTTTCAATTAAAAAGACTTTATCGATGCTATTCTATTACCTAATATAGATTAAACAAATTAAAAGATTGAGAGATTGAATGGTTTTATGAATGATAATAGAGATGCTTTGTCAAGAGAAACTCTAGCTAGATAGAATTAGCATTAAGCATATTTAGATAGAGGTAATATATATAATAATAACAACTTTTAGTAAGTGAACATTAAGGAGCAATTAGTGCAGTTGATGAAGCTTTGTAATTGATCAACTCTTTAATAAATGGAAATATTGCATTTACTGAAAAGGCCACTATTCATTAAGCAATCAAAAGAGTTAATAATAAGATTCAAAAGACAAGTACCGTTCATCCTCTTGTTGAGGCGTTGCTTTAACTAACATAAAATTTTTCTGATTAAGGATAAGCAAAGAAGATAAGAGATTTGTTATAAGACACAAGAAATTAATTGGTTGCTAGTCTTAATTAAGTATTAAAGACAAATTACTTAGGAAAATACTGATGAGTAATAGATCTAGCAAACATGGGAAGAAAGATAAAAGACTTTAAATAATGAATACTAAGAGTTCAAACGTTCTGTATTGGAAGCTACATATGTTTTGGCAGCATATTAAAGTATATGTTTAGATTTCATCATTTAGATAAATTGAAATCAACTTAAGAAGCTTTAGCTTAAAATGAATTAGATTTACAAAATTACAAAGATTCTTTACGTATTATTTTGATACAAATTATAATTAGAATAAGATAAAGATGTCTAAGCTTAAGAGACTTAAATTTATAATGAACTGAAAGCCTAATATCAGATTTAATTATAGACAACCAGAAACGCAAAAGAGTTTGTGAATTCAGCTGAATTTAGTACTGTCATCAGAAACAAATTAAATTCAGGAGGATTAGTTTGAATAATGATCCATTCATCTATAAAATTGCATAAATATAAAATTTATTGATTTTATTCTTAATAAATAATTAAATGAAATTTAGTATTCACAATAAATTTAATTTTTAATATTAAATTTTTATATACTAATGATAAAAAACCTACATAGGACAGTTATAATTAGAACTTCAAATAGTCGTAAACAGTCAACTTCATCTATTGATTCTGATAGCACTTCAACAAAATCAGAAATTAAATTTAAATAACCAATATTTATTTAACAGCCTCTTTAACCATTAAAAGAGGTCAGCGAACCTAATACTCCAGATGTTCTAAATATTCCTTAAACTTAAAAAGCTTCTTCGAGAAAATCAAGGTTTTAAAAGCCTGCTGCCATCAATAAATAGGAAAGTGAATCATCTTCAGACACAAGTTCAGATACATCAGAGCACAATATTTGGAATGATGATGAAATATTATTGAAAGGAGTGCATTTAGGAGAATTCTAATACTTATCGCCTACTGACGAATTACAAATGCTATACAAGATTAGATTTGAAACTTACCCAAATAAAAAGGAGTAAATTTCAGAAGAATAATTAGCATTAGAAGTATAGAAATTAATAAATAAATTAAAATTTCATTACTTAAAATATAAAAAGATCTTGCCTCTGTAGGATCTTAAGGATTATACTCAATAATACAATATCAATAATGATAAAAATTATATGAGATTTTGGGATTACTTTAGAGTTCGAGCGAATCATAGAAAACATAAATAATGTATAATGCCTATAAAAAACACGAAAGAAAATAGAAGTTAATAACCTTTGAATCCAACGATTCGAAATTAATAACGAATTAAAACTGAATATAGAATCAAAAGTTTGAATACAAGAAGATTATGATTAATTATATACTTTTACATATTAGAGTTATTTTACTTAATTATTTTAATATCTCATCAATCTTGAAGACATTATTATAAAACTATTTGTAATTATAATACAAAGCTAAAGAGACTATTGGATGAATTGATAAAATAGGGTTGTTAATATGTAAATTAATATAATCAATATTTTTAATATTGTAATCATTTCATAATAAAAATAAGAAATGTATTAAGGATGGGAAGTGAGTGAAGAGCATTACTTGGAACATTTAATATAAAATCCTTTATGTTTAAAGCGACAAGGTTCATAATAGTTAGAGAAATAAACTATTCTTGTTATGTAGGAATCACCAAAAGCAAAGATGAGATTTCGAACAACTTCTATGCCCAAATTAGATGAGAGTGCCAAACAAAACTCTCCTATAAAAAAACCAAATATAGAACCATAACAAAAAGTAGAATAACAAGTGAAATAACAAGCTTCTCCAATAATAATAAAAACTCCTATTAGACAATAGAAATTCTAATTATATCCTTAGCGAATAACGATAAGATCAACTGTTTAACAAACTCACATAGAAGAAAGTAGTCCAATAAAAATGGGTAGAACTCTTTAGCCTAAGCAATTTAATCCAATTTTAGCGAATGTTAATGATACACATTATAATGGTATGAAGGGTTAAACAAGATCAGTAAAGAGTGCATCAATGAGTAATCTATTGAATAATGAAGAGAGATTGCTCTACAAAAAAAAAATTGAAGATTTAGTCTTCAGATTGAGACCTCAAAGAAATGCGAGTATTTTATATATAAATTCTTTAAGTTCCGTATAAACTACTACAAATGATTCTGTACTAAGAAAAATCTAAAAATGAATGAAGTTTGTTTTTAATTTAGATAACTTATTATAAAATACTTGATCTTTGATGGATTATATAAATTTAATGATTATAATCTTATCTAATGAATTGTTAATGATCAGATTCAAATTGAATGAGAATTTAAAGGGAAAAGAATTGATAGGGACGAAAGAAAGAAAGCAATTCATAAGTTAAGAATATTAAAAGGATATAAAATGAGTAAATTGATTTATTAATTATACGCTTATGAATTAAATAGTTTCTGGTATCCCATTCAATGTAGGGGTTAGATATGATGTAAAAAAGTTACTAGGAGCTGGTGCTTATGGACATGTTGCATTGGCTATTGATAAAAAATAGACAGACCCTGATTATTAGAAGGTGGCAATTAAGAAGCTACACCTGGTGAGAGATGAAATAGATGCAAAAAGAGTTTTAAGAGAAATCAGGATATTAAGAACTATGAAGCATGAGAATATTCTTCGTTTAGAGAATTTGATTTATGATGACTCAAATAAAGAATTAGAATTCGGGGAGATTTATTTGGTTACTAATTACATGGAGGTGGATTTATATAAAATAATAAAGAGTGGTTAGAATTTGACTGATCAACATTTTTAATACATTATGTAACATTTGATATTGATAACATAGGTATTAATTAATTAAAGCATTAAAATATATACATTCAGCTAATATAGTGCATCGTGACATTAAACCAAGTAATATATTGGCAACAGAGAATTGTGAAATATGTTTTTGTGACTTTGGATTAGCAAGATAAATTGAAGAATTGGAGGCTGAAGACAATAGATGCTAGAATATGCTGACAGAATACGTTGTTACAAGTATTTATAATAATAATTATTTTTATTAAGGATATTACAGAGCACCTGAAGTTATGTTATCTTCACATGAATATTCAACTGCTATTGATATGTGGTCTTTGGGTTGTACTTTTGCTGAATTAATCACTAGATAAATTTTATTTAAGGGAACAAATTATATTTAAATGATTAAATTAATCTTTGATACTTTGGGAAAACCAGGTGAAGATGATTTAGCATTCATTACAAATGCTAATGCCAAAAAATATGTAAGTAGCTTATAAACCAAATAAAAAGTATCTATTGGCTCTGCTATTAAATATTCAAATCCTTAAGCCATAGATTTATTAGATAAATTGCTTGAAATTAATCCCAAAAAAAGAATTTCAAGTGCAGAAGTATATTGATCATTATTAACCTTAGGCTCTTAATCATCCATATTTAGAACCTATTAGAGATGCTGATGATGAACCATCATTTGAAGGCAATTTAGATTGCTAATTTGAAAATGATAGCACTATCTAATTGAAAGATTTGAAAGCCCTAATTTTAAATGAAATTAACATTATGAGATAAAAAAACTCAGAACCAATAATTAATGTTTAATTAGAGATAGAAAAAAGAGAATAAATAACTAAAATAAATTAATAAAAAAAATAGTAATTGAAACAATAATAAATACAATAGCAATAATGAATAATAATTTTATTATGTTATATTTCATATTGATCTTATTTTTTATCTAGCATCCAAGAAATCTTATTCTTTTAATTGCTATCTAATGTGCTCTGTCTCTTACAAACACTATTAAATAGATCCATCTTATTATGTTAATTTGGATTAGAGTTCTGCTAATTCTAAGATCTTATGTTTCCAATTAAACGCTTCCTAAATATTTATTAAATAAAGGCATTACATTTGATGAAATTTCATTTTACATACTAACTTTGGTTAATTCATCAAAAAGCAACTTCATTCGCTTATTCCATTTAGATTTATCATCCAAAAGGACTTTATATTTGTAATTCAATCTTTCAACTTCACTTGACAACATAGCTATTTTATTTTCCATTTGATACTAAAATTTATTATAGATATAGATACTTTCATCTCCTCAAATTTTTCCATAGCCTTTTATTATTCATCCACTTTATTCTTCCATAATTAAGTTTCTTGTTCTTTCTATTAAATTATTCCTTAAAGTTTTGTCTTTTCATTTTCAAGTGTCTAAATAACAATTTGTAATTCATTAATATTCACCAATTAAGATTATAATTCTGATAATTCACCCAATTTGACTTTATATTAATTTGTTTATCTTTCAATTTCTTGACTTAAAAATGCCAATTTAGTTTCATATTCAAACATCTTTTATTCTTAATTCTTAAGTTATGATATATTTTATTCCTTCTCTTAAATTACATTTTCTAATTATTTAATTTACTTATTTTTAATTTCTTAGTTTTGTTAAGATGATTATAATTCTGATTATAACAATTATAATTCTTATTCTAATTAACTTTTAATCTGTTGTAAGTCATTTCTTTCATTTTTAGTTTACTGTAATAACTCAACTTAATCATTATATTTTTAATCTAACTTTTCGCATTCTTAATTTAATTTAATATTGTCATTCTCAACTTAACTGAAATGACTTATCTACTATTATAAATCGAGAATTTATTTCTTTAAATCATCTGTTTCATTTTACTTATTATTTAATTTATATTTATATCTTTCAATTTCAGTAGAAAGCATAGCAATCTTATTTTCTAATTGATCTCTCATTTATTATGCTTCATTCAATTCTTTTGTTTATTATTTAAATTTATCCAACTATTATTCTAATTGTTAAGTTAACTCTTCTAATGAACTTGATGCATTTTATAATTCTCCATTAACCTATTAGAAATCATTTTTCAAACTATCAAAATCTTTAGTTTATGATTATAATTTCTTTAATTCTTCATCCTTTGAATTTGTTCTATATTTTAATCTTTCAACTTCACTTGACAACATAGCTACTTTATTTTCTAAATCATAAACCTTTGATTCTAATTTTATTGCCTCTTCCAATTCTGCCTAACATTTAGTATACAATTATCTCAATTGTTCTAATTAGTCAATGAGGTCCTAATTTTAAGTTTCCAAAGATTAATATCTTGTTTATAATTCTCTTAAATCATTCAAAATTTCATCTCTATCACTTTTTTTTATGGTCTCTTGACTCTATATCAACTATTCTCTTATTGATGTAAATTATTCTGATTATAATTAATACTTTGATTCCCAAGCACTAATCTATTCTTAAAGTGAATTAATTTTGTTAAGATCTTATTCCATTAAATGAATAGTAGATTCTGCTTCATTTAATTGATTAGATCTTTATTATAAATCAGCCTTAACTTACTCTAATTCTTACAATAATGCTTGTAATTAATTCTTTAATTGATAGTTTTCTTATTCAATCAAAGTATATTTATTTTAAATTTATTCTAAGTTCTGGTATTTCTCTTACCATAATTTAATTAAATTTTCAGCTTCACCTAAAGGAATAGAAAGATCAGGTCTTTCTTTCAATTCGTCTATTAATTATTGTTACTCATTAATTTATTTGTTTAAGTCATTAATTTTAGCATCTCTCTATTCAATTTAAAACTTTTTTCTTTCAATTTCAGTTGCCAACATAGCACACTTATTCTCAAGAACCTACTTTTCTGCTTCAATAGTTTTATAATCATCTATAGCTTTATTTAATTGATCAATTTATTATTTTAATCTATCAATTTATTCACTTTTTGAAGCAATCATCTATTTCAATCTTTCAATTTCTGAAGACAACATAGCTACCTTATTTTCTAATTCCATCAATTTACCAAGATCATGTTCTAATTATTAGATAACCAATTTTAATTAATTAGCTTCATTACGTAATGTATCTATTTCATTAACAAGATTTTAATTTTTAGTTTCTAAATCTTATATAATCTAATCCAATCTTCTAATTTCTAATAAGTCATCCTCTAATTATTTGATTTTAGCTTCAGCCTCATTTAATTTAAAATCTCTATCCTTTACCAATCCTATCTCAATATCTAGTTATTCATTCTATTCAACAATACGAGCATTTAATAAATCAACTTCAGATTTTAATTTATTATTCTCTGATTATTCTAATTATAATAGATTTTAGAACTCTTTTGCTTCTCCTTTTAGTTACTCAATTTATGCTTACAATAATTTAACCTTATTAAATAAATCATTATTTCCTTTCTAAATTTCTGCCTCCAAAAATTCTTTATTTTTTTAATTTATATCTTCACTTTCATATTATAATTATTTTATATAGTTATCTTTATCTTATTGGATGGCTGAATATTTTTATTTCCATTAATCTATTTCTTAAACTAACTATTCGTTTTTTCTACGTTCTATTCTCAATAAATCTTCTAATTTAGGAATCTATAATAATCTCTCATTTGCATCTTATAGTTGCTTCTTCAAATCAGAAATGATATTCTATTTGCTTTGTATAGCTTCCTCGAATTTCTTGGTTTCAATATGAGTTAATGAATAAGATATAAGAGCTGAATCAAGTTTACTATAATCGATTCTTAATTTCTCAAATTCATTACACTTCTCTCTATATTTAACTTCAACACTCTTGTATTCCTACTATAATGCTGCTAATCGAGCTTCAAGACTTGCCATCTATAAAAATATTGTAAATGATATTGATTACTTCTTACAATTAAGTTGTAAATTTGTTTAGTTACTACTCACTTAAAAAACATTACCTTTTCCATTACTCAACCTCTTGAGTCAGTTTTTCAATTCTCAATTCATATTATTCTGTTTATTCATCTTTACGTGTTTCCAAAATCACCTACTTTACTACTTATCCTTATAAAACAGGATTTGTAGCCTATTAATTGGTTGTAACATTCTAGAATAATAGGATCAATTGATTTACTTATATTGCTCTGTACTATGAACTCCTGATTATATCACTCATATTTTTTGGATATTGATTAAATAATAATAAATGGATATTTTTGAGATATTAAATTATATTGTCATAATTAGAATCCTCTAACTGCAATCGATTATATTCTTCCACTCATAGGTCGATAACGTTAATTAACTTTTTATTATTTATTCACTGCACTTTAAGGTCTCAAACCTTAATGTTTAGTTTTTACAATCACAGGACTTTTCGTGCAAGTCTGTCCATTAATCAATTTCATAATATCAACAAGATTATCATACATTTATAAACTTGAATGCTTAAATAACCTTTGTTATGATTTTGTACCCTTCATTCATATATACATATATAAATACTTCTGTTAATTAATCATTCTCCCTCTCGTTTATCTATTGTATTACTTATCCTTATTATGCATTACTCTATCCATTCTTTATAATCTGCTTTTCATTAATATTTTAATTAATTGGCTACTCTCCATCGACGTTATAAATCTCACTTTCCCCTCCCAAAGATACTTTCTTTAAACTTGCATGATTACGCAAAACATTTTAATATGCTAATTTATAACTTATAAATACAATATACTTTTCTCAAATTTCTCTTAATTTGTCTAATACATAGTCTCTGAATGGTATGGCACAGATACCATCTCCTTATTTTCGTCTATCTTCATCATGTGTTTCACTTACACTTTCAATCCAGGTGCTGTTATTGGTCTTATTCTTTACGAATATCCATAACTAGGCGACAACAAAGCAGTCATAGGTCTCAAAGACTTTTAAGAATTGATATCTATAGAATCTAAATCATATTCCCTTTTCCCTTGAAATTTATGCTTTGAAAATCCTTCTTTAATTTTCTAATTACCCTAATTATCCAACTCTTCTTACAAACTCTATCTCAAGTAGTAATTTAAATTATTATATTGCTTTTTAGAATGTATCACAGGATTGTAATTTTCCTCCATTAACCTTTCTTTCTACATCTCCACTTATTATCGTATTTAGTTATTTATTAATTAATCATTTTCAATTGTTAAATTAGTTATTGATATTTCCAGATTATAGAGTCAATATACACTTAATTTCAATACTTAACTTTAATAATGGTTCATACATCTCTTTACATTTATCACCTCATAATATCATTTCAAATTAAAAAAAATCAGAATTGTAATTCAATATTCTCAACTTTTTTCGACAATAAATAATTAAATTAAATACTCAACTATTTAAGAACTTAAGTATTAAATATTATACAATAATTTTATGATGATAAAATCATTAATCTTTCAATAATAAATCTATCATTAAAACTTTTAACTTGCATATCTATTAATATTTAATCAAAATCAACCGTTTTCTTAATAAATTAAAAATAATGTCAAACTATCAAGTCTATTATGGGAGTTGATTTTTAAAAGAAAACATTCCTAAATCTATGTCAATAATTTAAGAATGATAATATCATTTATTCTAATAAAGATTCTGGTTATTCTTGATAAAATACATTTGAAACTTCATTTTATAAAGATAATTTCTATTTCTTCTTACAAAATCTATAAAAACTTCCCATTATTAAATAAAAGCAATCACACATAAATAAGATTGAAGACTATTAACTATAACTTTTTCAATATATGAATTATTTTGAAT
>JPFM01000124.1:18670-80153 GCA_000733375.1 Paramecium sexaurelia | reverse complement strand
ATTTCTTCTTACAAAATCTATAAAAACTTCCCATTATTAAATAAAAGCAATCACACATAAATAAGATTGAAGACTATTAACTATAACTTTTTCAATATATGAATTATTTTGAATAATTTCATTTGTCACAAAAATAAGATTATTTTTTGTAATGGATCATTCTTAGTAAACTAAAATTTGTCAAATTAATAAAATGCAAATGATGAATTTTGAATTTAATATATAGAATATCAAAATTTAAATAATTATATACTCACTCATTTCTCCAGTTGACTTTATTTTATTAACAAAAACATTAATTCCTCTTCGCTATAAACACATTCCTATTAGCAATACCATTCTCCATATGAGTTAATTGCATCGTATTTTACTTTCACTTTACCACATCTCTTACAATTTATCTTAAATTATTAAGATTTATTTACTTATATATCTTTCAAATATAATTATTTACATTTCTCTGAACATATTTTCTTTCCATGACAATCTATGCCTTCAAATATCAATTAAAAACAAATCCAACAACATTCTTTTTAATCATTTTGTAATTTCTATTCCAATTAATTCCTAGGAGATATTTTAATTCCTTTATCTTTAGGTAACTTATCAATCGCTTTCTCAATTTTAATCAAGTCTTTATACCTATAATTTAATCTGATATCCAAATGGTAAATCCTTTATATCCTTAATTGATCTAAAATATTTTATTAAATTAGTTTACTTCATTTCAATCAGCTATTACAAATTACCATCACAGTATTACGCAATCTTTTCATAATATTATTGTAAATTTATTTATGATAAAAAATCCAGAAGTTCTTTATTCATTTTTTATTCTGACCATCTGTTTTACCTCTATTACTATAATTAAGTCTTTAAATTATTTATTGATTAAGTCTAATATTACATAACTGATTACAATGTTCTATTATGTTTTCTACTAACTATTCTGTCTTCTTTATTAAGACATCTTCTCAAATTTGATTTTATATATATTTATAATAATTGAATTCAAAATATTAAATTTATATTTTTCATTTTTCTAAATAACTTCTAAATATTTATATATAAATATAGTACATCAAACTTTAATTAAATATCAAATTTTCAAATAACCAAATCGATAGAGAATTATCATATCAAATAAATATTCTACATTAGTAAAATTGCTAAAATTTGCTATTTCAAAAAAAAACTAAATGCTTAATTAATAATTATTAGTGATATGCATTAATGCATTATGTTAAAATGAAGTATATAATTAAATTTATGTAAAATTTATTAGTTTGTATTTTTATATTTAAAGTAATACCCCTAATGTATAAAAAAATATGAAAAAAATTAGCATAAGTTCAAAAAAATAAAATGAATAATACAAAAGTCACATTACTTGACATACACATGGAGATTCTTAATTAGCCATGTCCGTATTATATTATTTCCAATTTTCAACTAATTGTAATTAAGTTTAAAAATACCTAAAAATATTTCATTCTTTTCTCTGAATTGAATTCTATGCTTCTTATTTCCGCGTTAAATTACATTCCCATAACTATCTTTACGAATCATTATATCATCTGAAGCAGAACGAGAAACTTTTAAAATAGGAGTAAGCTGTTTTATTGGTTCACTGTTAAAAATCGATTAGTTTATTCCAAATTTCTAATAGTATTCAGATTCAGACATTTATTTATTATAATTATATGATTTATCTATAATTAATGAATCTAAATAATTTATCAATAGCATGTTTCTATTATTCTAATAATATGAAATTAAATATTTGAATTTTGCTACTTATTATAAAGATTTTTTTTCAACAATTCATAAGATTGTATTATGTACTAATTCTATGATTCATAATTAAATTTATTATATTGATATTAAGATAACTAGGTAATCTTTTACTAAAAAGTTATAATCCTTCTCAATGGATCTTAATAATACTTCAAACTCTATATTTATAATTTTTATGACAAATATTAGCCACAATTTATAATTTTTTATTTCGTTTTATTTGATAATTAAGAGTATTATGTAGTATCTAATGTTAATACCTTATTTTTAAATGAGAAGATTGTATTAAAATTATCCTTAAAGTATATTGATTCAAAACTTAATTCAAAATTTAGTATCATAATTAAATATCTTTCATTCAGTAAAATTTTAAAGCAAGAAAATAATGAATTTGAATATATTTTTGTACAAATTGTATCAAAATTATGAAAGTTTTATAGCATTTCAGTGGCTTCATTGAATTTCAAAATTAGTTCCCTTATTAAATTTACAATAATAACAACTGCCAACATAGAAAAGATTACTTTCATAAAATGAAATTTTATAAAAATAACTACTACAATTTAAGTCTAGTTTTATAAATATATTACTATTTGATCACTGTATTTATGAATTATATCAAAGGGAGAGAGCAGCCTGCTTTATCTATATATTCCTAAATTTATAAATAGAACATCTTAGTTTTTAGTCTGGTAATTAAATAAGTAATTTCTGAAACTTAGAATCTTAGCAATCTTAAGTATTCCATTACACAAATCTTACTTCACTAGGTTAAAAAATGTTAAATTGTTTAGAAACAATTATAGGTCTTTTTCCTTTATATGAATATCTTAATGGTTTTCTATAGATTTGATTTCACTGAATCGTTTTGTAATTATTATTTTATATTCATTAAATTTTAAGTTAACCTACCGCAACTTTAACAACATAATGTTTCCTTGTTTGGCTGTTTGTAAGATGTTTAAAAATAAATAAAGGTATAATTTGAATTTTTTTAGCTGTTTAAATAATATATAAAGAATTATTTGATATAATAGAAGTGTTATTAGAATATATTCATTTATAGTTTCCTAGGTATAATTCAAAAGTTTATTTTTTTTTGTTATTTAAAAAATAAAATGAAAAAAAGGAAATAAGAATTAAGTATCTAGATTATATAAAAATATGAACAGCAATCATTTAGCAATAGTGTAATTGTACCTGAAATTAGAGAGTTATGGTGTTTCTGCAATTGAATTAGGTTTTTGTAGTGGTTATTTTAAAATAGATAATAATGTTCCTTTTTTTTTTTATACTAATGCAAAGGTCTTACAATCAATTTCTTGAAGAATTTAACTTGCTTTGAATTTGGTTTACAATGGATTTCCTTATGGATCAGCAGAATACACATTGTAATTGTCGATTTTTTCATTTATATCTTAATCATAATAAATTTGAACAAAATAATCAATGGCTGTTTCTAAGGCTTCGATTATTAGAGATTCAGAATGGATTTGAATTTGTACCTGCAACATTTTAGAGCCTACCTTGAGGCTGAAATTATAATGGTTTAGTGATACTTCACTAAAATACATGGATTCAGCTAAAGTGGATTAAGTTGTTTTAATATCGTATTTCAACATTTATTAATTAATTAAAAAATAATTATAATCATAAATCAATCGTGTTCATCGCAATTTGAAATAAAACTTAAATCATGATCAAAATGTTATCTTTTATTTTATTTTAAATCTATTTTGGAGACATCAATATTAAAAACATCATCAGTTTGATTCGATACTTATTTCTATTATTTTTTACTTTATAATTCAGTTAATAATAATTAAATTTCATTTTTTGCCTAAATAAGAGTTTGATAATTACAAGAGCAATAACAGATTATTTTGGTGGTTTATTAAAAGCAATAGATTTCACATTTGAAAAATAAAGAAAAGGATTGCTGTAGGATCTTTTAATGGATCTTTTATCAAATTCAGTATTTTAAATTTTTTTCATCAATTACTACTTTTTTACATTATTTAACTAAGAGATTAAAAAATGAAATAGATTACATCAAATTTTTTAAAATAATCATTAAACATTGACATTAAGAAATCAATACATTCTGATTTAGTCATTTCATAATATTATTATATTTGTCCTTGTTATTGTTGTTATGTAAATTTACTAAGTTTTTGATTATCTACTCCTCTAGCAGTTTAACAAATATATCTATCTTATTCAATAGATTAACTATTATCTTAGATTTCTATTTCTTAAATTTAGTTGTTTTATTTACTATAATTCTTAAATTAATTATTTTGTTAAGGTTTATAATTTTGATTCAAATTAATGGAATTTAAATTTCTAGCCGAATTCTTAATTTCTTAATCATCTGGATTTGTTTATTACATTTTAGAAAAAGATGATTAAGATTGATTATTTAATTATTTTTGTTAATATCTTGGAGTAAATATTCCTATTGCAATATCTTATTCTTAATTTAATGAGACAGGATTAAAAGTTTTTCTATTTCTCAATTATTCCATTAAACTTTAACTTTATTTTTTATAAAATTAGAGTTCAATTTATTACTTTTCATTTCTTTCATCTTTCAAATTATTAGATTTAATTATTAACTAATTTGTATCTATTATAAATTCATATTTAGTTAATAATTCATTATATAATTTTCTAACATGTAAATTAGATTATTTTTCTTTTTCAAATAATTCTTTGAAACCTTTAACCATCATTTCCATCTTATGTAATTTTTCTTGATAAATCATCCTTTCATTTTTACTCAAGTATTTTAATTATTATGGTTCTGGAGAGAATCCATAACCTAAATTAGATGTTCCATATAATTCTTAATGTAATTATTCCAACTTGTTTCTTTAATTTTATACTTCTCTATTGATTGAAAGATTATCGTCAGTTTTATCAATATATTCATTATAAACAAAATCTATTAAATTTATTCATTTTTACCTTTCATACTCTAAAAATTAATTTAACTTCTCAAAACAATTCTCATTTTAAATATCTCTCTTTTCAAATTCTAAAAAATATTTAAAACAATAAATTCTTACATAATTAACTTCTCTTAATGTTTTGTTGGCTTCACTTATATATTATGCTTCAATTGTTATTTTATTTAACAAATTTCTTACATTTTCAAGTTCTTCATGTAATTTTAGATTTTATTCTGAAGGAGCAACAACTTCAATTATTTTTACAAATTGCCCTTCCCTTTCCTATATAGGTTTCATTCTTTCCAATTCTTGAATAGCATACTCTTTGTCATGAATACTTCTCTTCAATTCTATTAGTTTGTATTCTAAATCTCCAATCAAATCTTTATAATAATTTTATTGTTCCTCAGATATCTATTCTTACAGTAATAATTTTGTCTATAATTATTGAGAGCTTCTTTATTAATTGGACAAACCATTAATTAATTTTAGATTCTCCTCATTCAATAATTTAATTACTCCCTCCAACTGACTATTCTGATAATTATAACCTGTTGACATTGTACTATTATCTGATATTAACTATCTAGTAATCGATAATACTTGTGGTCGTTTATTCAAACCTTCCAATGTAAGAGTCATTGCTTATTTATTCAATTTCAAAGCATTTTCGAGATCTTAAATATATTCCTGCAACTGTTTGTTCTCTTCAGAAAGATAATGAATTTTAGATTATTGACGATTAGAAACAAATTCGTTTATTTCTGTTCCAAGAATCATTTAATTTAACAAATAATAATTATAAATATCATCTGAATTTTGTAATCATAATAAAATCAAATTAAAACAATCTCATCATATTGAAAAACAAAATCTCTTTCTAATTTCAATTTTAATAACATAATTAAATTCTGTTTAATATATAAATATTTAATATATACAATTACACAATTCTGATTTATTTGTGAACGGATAAAAAATCATTCTTTTACTTTTACCTTATTTAACACTAATAACATGAAGAACAACATAATTATTTTTAAATGAGACCCAACATCAAGTAAACACATTACATCCTTGAATTTTCTGACATTGAAGATATCTCTGATAATTAATCTGAGTCCCAATCATCATAACATAATCCACTCCCTGATCTAATTCCTAATCAAGAAATCAAATCATTACAATAAGGCCTCCAACAAATCAAAAAAGAAACAGTTGAAATACCTTCTCTGATAATTTAAGAAGAGCAAGACTAAATCCCAAGGCGAAAACCTGAAAATCCTATTTAACAATGGGAAGTCAACTTTGATGAATTATCAGAATAAGAACAGCCAGATGACACATCAGAACCTATATCAATCTAAAAAGACCCAAGTCCGCCACCTGTTGAAGAACCTCAATACATAGAACAATATTTTGAAGATCAACACATTATAGAGGATATTGAGATACCTCAGGAATAATTCAAAGTAGAAAAAGTCAAAGAAATCTTCAAAATAAATCTAATAAACAAATAAGAAAATTAATTAAAAACTCAAGAAAAATCTATAGAAAATTTAAATATCACAACTCCTATTTAAAAAATATACAATTAAGAAATTTCAATATGCAAACCAAAATAGATTATTAAATAGAAATTTTATAATCCAAAGAATTCATTAATTTATTTAAGATTGAAAGGAAGAGAAGATTTATATAAAAAATATGAAACCTAGCAGGATGATTCTCCTTTACCATAAGAAGTTGATTAACTACTTGAAGGATTAGATTGTATTAATAATTTACTTATCGGATTATCTAATTTTAATGAAAAAAAGTCAAATATCATAGATAAAACTAAATAAAAACATAGCTTAGATGATAATAGGGAACATGCAAAAGAAAAACAAAGTTCCAAACTTAATGAAGAGACTATATAAATTAAAGTCAAAAAGTAATAAGAAAATCTTGTTGAAGTATAATAACTGCAATAAGAAAAATTTAATGATTCAATATAAAAATAATATTTAGAAAAAGAATCTGCTCAAAAATATAAAGTGTAATAAGAATCTATTTAAAAAGATAAAGATAAAGTATTATAAGAAACTGCTTAAAAATAGAAAGTATAATTAGAATCTGCTTAAAAAGATAAAGTATAAATAGAATCTGCTTAAAAAGCTAAATTAGAATAAGAATCGGTTAAAAAATAAAAAATATTATAAGAATCAACTTAAAAGTAAAAAATATAATTAGAGTCTGCTTAAAAATAGTATGTAAAATAATAGTCGACTTAAAAAAAATATATGTAACAAGAGTCTGCTTAGAAATAATAATAATTATTAGAATCTGCTTAAAAGCAATATTTATAGCAGGAAGCTGCGCAAGCTAAACAATTAAGATAAGAAAAATAACAGTAGGAGAAGGAGATGAAAAAATAATAAGAATAAAAGTAAGTATACAAAATTCTAACAAAAAAATTGATTAATTAAGGTTTGCCATTGTATAGATGCTTGTTAAGAGAAAAATAAAGAGAATTTATTAAATGGTTAAGATTCTCTGAAATTGCATTAATAAATGAAGGTGAAAAGGAAATCTATAGATTCGAGAAAAGATTATCAGATCAGATGTTTTTATAAGTTCACAAATAAAATATGAAATCAGTAACAATAACTAAATAATTTATGTTTGATCCGATAACATTATATTATGTATAAGAAGGAGAAAATCAAGGATAGAAATTAATTGAGGATAATTAAGTAACAAAAACGATGTAAAATAGAAATAAAGTTGAAAAAAAGGATAAGGTAAGAAAAAATGATAGCAAATAAAAAAAGACGAAAGAAATTAAACAAAAAAAACATAAGAAGCTTTAAAGATAAGATTCATCTGATTGTGTTGAGATTTTAAATGAAGGGAAAGATATATAAGCTGTAATATAAAAGGAAAAGGGTATTTAATCTAATAGCGATGATGAAGATTTTGATTTATTAGATGCTGATAGAATTTAGATTTTTAAGGTGCCAATTGATAGACCTAAAAAATGTTAGAGAAAGGATAATATGAAATAAAATTAATAAAAACAAAATACTGTATAATCTAATGATGATAAAGTAATGGTAAAATAGTAACTAGATTAATCAAATTAATAATCTTGGTAGGTTGATCATATTTTAGAGATTTAACAAATTAATTAAAAATAAATATAGTAAAAACATAAAGATATTATTAATCCATTGAATAAATAAGTTAGTTAAAATAAGACTCATAGACACAAAGTATATAAACTTAAAGAAAAGCCATTGAGTAGGTTAGAGACAAATGATGAAATAAAGAAGAAAGAGAAAATTTAAGAAAAAAGAAAAGAGAAAAAGATGTAAGACTTTTTATAGTTGTTGAATGAAATTGAGATTGAGTAAAAATAATAAGAATTAAGGATAAATTCTAAAGGCAAATTATAGAATGAGGACAAATATGGATTATCACATTCTGAAAGGCTTAAATTAAAGGAGAAAAAATAGTAGATGTTAGAATAGTAAAATGAGAAGCGTTTAATGAGATTGAATAATGTTGACAAAAGGGAATAAGTGATAGAATAGTAAAGATTGGATAGAGCAAATAATAGATAAGAAGTGAATTAAGTTGGATAGAGTAAGTAATCTTTAGTTTCGAGATAGTCGTCTGTTGAGAAGGGAGTAACTTCATCAATGAGGGTGCACGAATAAAATTAGTTAAGGAGACTAAGAAGAAATTGGAGAGAAGATGATGATGATTCTGAAGTTGATAGGGAGAGATAAAATAAAAAAGTATTAAATAAATGATATAGATTAATTAAACCTAATTTGAATCAAAATGATATTTTAAATAATTTCTTTTTAAGTTATAAATTGCCATAGCCATTGTAAATTATGAATGTATTGGTTTTTTTTCGAAATTGTTTTTATACCGAAATATATATATGATCTATTTGGTATTTTTTAAATTGAATTGTAATTAGTCTAGATACATCTTTGAATGCTTTTTAGAATAAGTATTAAAGATTGCATTTGAATTAGATGTTGGAGAGTTATATATCCGTTTTTATTATTATTTTTTTAATATGTTAAAATAAGTTAGCATATTGCTGCTGACATTGGTGCTAGTGAAATCAACAGAAATTCATGGAACCATCAATGTGAAAGTTATATTACCGAATTAAATTTACACTGAAGTAATCAGTGATGAACTTGATAATGCATATAGATAAAAGGAATTACTAGAAAATTAAGTAATGAAGGATGTTGCTATGTATAAATGCATTCTATTCAGCTTAGAAGTTTTCTTGAAACAGGTAGGTCTGTAGAAGTGAACGAAGTAAAGGATAAATCCATGGAAATTTGGTCACAAAAATCGCTTGAAATTGAATAACAACCACTTATGAAAGTATAAGAATCAAATGAAAATGCATAAAATACTTAAGTTTAAATTGATTAAGATAATAAAGAATAAGAAAGCTAATAAAAGAAAATATCAATTAAGGTAGAAAAGAAGGATCATAAATCAAATGACTAAACAACTAATACTCTTATTAACAATTAAAATAATGATATTTAAGCAAAACCTAATTCAAATAATCCTGATATACAAAAAGAAGCTACTATCTAATAAAAAAAATTTTCTGTTTCGGTAGGTAAAATTAATAAATCACAAGACTAAAATGTTGATTAAACCAACTAATAAGTTTCATAGACTGAATAACTCAAAGACACCACAAATGATTAATAATAAGAGGTTAAAAGTGATTTAGTAATCAGTAAGGATGTTGAGGAAGTTAATTAAAATGATACTGAATTGAATAAAGGTATCTAAGAGTAAAATCTATCAACTTCTAATTAAAATGCAATCGAAAATTAAATAGATTCACAAAATTTAGATGTTAAAAAATAAAGTGAAGAATCAAAAGATATTAATTAATTAAGTAATACTTCTGAACAAAATGATACATAAAATTAAATTGAGAATGAAAATGAAAAATAAGTAGTGAATTAAACTGAGAATTAAAATGATAAATAGGATGATATTAAAAATTAAAATTAAAATGAAAACTCTGTTGACTCTAAAATGGAAAACTAAATTGAGAATTAAAATGAAATTAATAAATAAGAATTATTAAAAAAGGAATAAAAAGAGTAAATTTCTATATCTACTGAAAAATAAGAAATTTAATCAGAAAAATAAGTAAAAATTCAAGGATAAGAAGAATCTGCTAATATAGTTAATTAACAATAATAAGAATTAAATTCATTAAATGATAAGAATTTAAACAAAATATCAGTCGATAATACTAAAGATGTAAATGAATCAAATAAAAATGATAATTCATAAAATGAAGTTGTTATTCAAGACATAAAAATAGAAGTTTAACCTATTTAAGAATAAAAAACTGAAGAGATTATTTAATAATAAAATAATCAAGAAGTAGATGATTAATAAATAGTATTGAAAATAGATCAAGAAGTTAAAGTTGCCCCTGTAGTTTAAGAATCATAAAATTCAGATTAAGTTATTGCAGATTAAGGAGAGGAAGATGCTACTCCAGCTAATCAAGTTGATGAATCAAAATAACAAAATTAAGAAATTTAGTAAAATTAAACTAATTAAAAATAAGAAACTTAAAATAAACCTGATTAATAGACTCATACCATTGAAGAAAATACATAATGTGATGGTGAAGAGTTAGACACTGTTCATGATTAAGTCAATTAAAATATAGATACTACTGTGAACGATGAGACTAATGCTTAAGATAAACAAAATATTTCAAATAAGATCGAACAACAATAAGATGTTTAATAATAATAAGCAAAAGATTAAAATCAATAAGTTTAGAAATAATTAGAATAATCTTAAGAAATTAAAAATAAAGAATTATAAAAAGAAGTTTAATAAAAATAGGAAATCTAATAGAAATAAGAAGTTTAGTAAAAATAAGAAGTTTAGTAAAAATAAGAGGTTCAATAGAAATAAGAAATATAGTAAAAATAAGAAGTATAATAAAAATAAGAAGTATAATAAAAATAGGAGAAAATTATTAATAAGGAAAAGTAAAAATAAGGTGAGGCACCAGATTTTATGATTAAGAAGAATTAATTAACTAAGAAGTTGAAAGAGGTTATAAATGATATGAAAGAATCAGATAAAGCACCTTAAAATAAATTGTATAGTTTAAATGTTTCAAATTTGGATCCTGATGATGTTATAGTAATAAAAGATACTGCATATTTTGATACAGATGCGGAAATAGCAGTATAAGAGACAAAAATTGCAGAGTAATAATTAATTGGAGAAGTTGTGAAAGTTTAGGCTGAAGTTGAAAAGGTTGATCTTAGCATATTTGCTAATGATAGTTCTGATTTAATACCAATAATTGTTGAAGATACAGATAATTAAATTTAATCTGAAATTATCACTGATGCAATTAAAGATGTTACAGAAAAGGAAATTGAAATTATAGATAATTAAAATTTGGGACAAGCTGATGTAGATACTTAGTCTTTAATATCAGATTAAGTAGAGATTAATGCAAATCATATAACAAAAAATAGCATAGTTTAGGATGATTATTAATTAGATTATGATTAATTGGAGACTGATGTTATTTTAAATAACAGTTAAAATAATGATGGAACAACATTTGATTAATTCCAATCATAATTGGATGAATTGGCAAAAGAACTAGATAAACTTAATTTGGATGAGCCTGCTTAGGAAGACTCTAAAGTTATAGATACATAATAAAATGATATTTCTAAAGAAGACCAACAAAATTTAACAATTGTAACTAATGATGATTCAATTATTGTTAATACTTCATCTGAAGATGATTATTATTTAGATGATTTAGATAACGAGCTTGATTAAATAATTGAATAATAATAATAAGAAACAAATGCTGAAACTAAAACTATTGTTTAAGAATAAGAAATTTAATAAGAAAATGAATAAGTTAAATAATAAGATGAAATTAAATAACAATAAATAGTTGAATTTAAAGAGGACAATTCAATTAATGAATAATTAAATGTTGATGAAAATTAAGATAATTATGATAATGAAGATTATTATTAAATGGATAATCTAAATGAATAAGATTTATAATAAGATTAAATTGAAAAATCTGAAAATTAGCAAGATGAGATTTAATAAAATTAAATCTAATAAGATGAAATCTAATAAGAATATTTTGAATAAGATAATGAAGAAATATATGAAAGATAAGTTTAATCAAATGATGAAGCAGTTGTAAGTGATGGAGTTATGGTTGATACAGGAGATTCTTAAAGTAATTATGATCAAGAGTCTGATATTAATACAGACTATGATCTTTAATTCGAAGATGCAAATTAGAAGTAGGAATCTAATTAAAATTAAGAAATTAATATTGAATAAAATTAAGATTAATTGTCTTAAAACACTTAAGAAAATAAAGAAATAAATATTGATTAATCAAATCAATAGTAAGTTATTGATAATAAAATCACAGAAAATTAAGAATAAGTTACTTAGGTGATTATTGATCAATAATAAACTTAAGTTATTGTTGATTAATCTAATTCTTAAGATTAATAAGATTAAATGTAATCTTAGGATTCTAAATAATAAATATAGTCATAAGATACATAAGATTAAATTTAATCTTAAAATATACAAGAATAAGTATAACAATAATAAATTTAATCTAAAAATTTATAAGATTAAATTCAAAATTAAGAAACATAATAATCAATTTAATCTTAAGATGTTAATGTTTCCAAACAAGAAACTGAGATTTAATAAAATATTTCTACTGAGTAATCAGAGTAATAGGTTTAAGATGAAATCTAGTAATAACTTGATGAATAGGAAAATGAA
Source organism: Paramecium sexaurelia (assembly GCA_000733375.1). Classification (NCBI taxonomy): domain Eukaryota; phylum Ciliophora; class Oligohymenophorea; order Peniculida; family Parameciidae; genus Paramecium; species Paramecium sexaurelia. The sequence continues at coordinate 67,533 of JPFM01000124.1, read as the reverse complement.
ATTACATTAGAAAATGCAGCTGGAACTGAAGAAACAACAATTGAAGACTTGCCTAAAGTTGAAATTAAAAAGAAATAATTGGTGAAAAAAGAACTTTCTGTAAATGAGAAGACAGAGACAGATAATATTATTACTAACGAAGATATAAATGGAGAAGGTACAGTTCAAGAGGATAATATTGAAATATTTTATAATGATTAATAAATACCTGAAACTTAAAATGGTGACAATTAAGTAGATAAATCAGAATCAGAAATTGATGATAATCTTGAAGAAGTAGAAGATTGTATCGAAAATGATAATGATGAACATACTGTAAATAATAAAGATGAAGTTAAATAATAGAAGAATGAGAGTAAAGAAAAACATCATTCTATTAAAGTAAGTAAAGAATAGAAAAAATAAAATAATTAATAAGAAAAATCTTTGAAAATAGAGTAAAATGAAAAATAAACTAAATTTGAAGAATAATTACATTAATAAATTATCAACAAAAAATAAAAAGAAAAATAATAGTTGAGTCATGATGAATAATTTGATTAAATTGTTAACGAATTAGTATATGAATTAGAAGCATCTACAAATAAGAGAGTAGAAATTAGAGAATAGGAACAATAAATATACTAAGATATTAAAAAGAATGTAGAAGAACTTAGATAAATTCATAATAGTGACGATGTTATTATTAAAAAAAGAGTTGATGTCCCATAAACAGTTGAATAAGATACAAGTGTGGATGATAAAGTTAAAGATAAGGAATTCTAATAAAAAATTGAAGAACTTTTGAGAACTTAAAAGTCATAAGCTAATTCTAAGAATTAAATTAATGAAGGTGAAAGATATTATTTAGATAAACCTGTTAATTAAGCTGTAAGTGATTACGAAAAAGGATTAAATTTAAGAAAGTAGGAGGTGATGGAGAAAATTAAAAATGATTTATAAATTAAAAAAGGTAGGTTCTCATAGGATAATTAGAAATCTGATAATTTGTCACCATACGAATTTGAAAGAATTTACTTGGATTGGACTTAAAATAAAAATGATATCATTTCTAGTATGCTATCTCATGCATCAGGTTCTGAAGTATAATAGGAATCTTAAATTTCACAAGAACCGATTGCAAAAGTTGAAAGAGTATCTAAAAAATAAGAAGTGGAATAAGAAATACAAGAATTATTCTCAAGTTATAAAACAAACAATAAACAATCAAAGAAAATAGGAGGTATTATTATATTTATATCATTTAAGATTCGAATCTAGACTAAAATGAAACTAGTTTTTTGGCAGTCAATCAATAAGTCAAAAAATCTAAGAATTTGCGAGGAAATAAATATTGATGATGAAAAAGGAATTTATTAAATAAATAAAAGTATTTCATTAAGCTCTCTCTACTCTCTTATTCTATATAATTTATATATAAATTATATAAAAATATAATGAAACCTATGCTATTTCATTCTTAAATTTAATAAATTTATTTAATTTTGCTATCTGGTTTTTAATAGAAGAACATAATGATATATCTCAATTCTAAATATATAAAATTATGGATTTGTATATTTTGCAATTAGAATTATTTGAAACAAAAGTTTTTAATAATTAATTATAATCTATCTATCTATTTTTTGTATTGTAAATTATAAAATTAGTAAATTAACTTCAAAAAGTTTTTAAAATTATAATTATATAGACTCATTTTATAATCAAATCTCTAGCACTCTTTTAAGGGATATTTACAATAATATCTTTGTTTGGTTAGGTTTCTGTCTATTCAGTGTCAACAATTAAAGGAATATCAGATTATTAGGTATTTTCACTTCTAGTTTTCATTCTCTAAACAAAAGGATTGGCTCTGCTAGTTTCCCTTAAACTTATATCATTATTAAAACTAATCCAAGGTTTGGTTTTAATTTCTTGTTCAATGAATTCTTTTCTACACAATGGACAACATTTCTGTGTTTACAACCATTTGAATAGGCAATGTTAATGAAAGAGATGATAACATGGAGTTAATGAACAATGATCTATATGATCTCTTTCTGTCAGTTTACCTTATTATGGTGGAGCCATAGATTCTAAACAAACTACACATTCAACAAATTCAGATAATTAAGGATATTTATCTATTAGATCTAGATAATAAAATTGAGGAAAGTATGTTTAAATAAAGTCTAAATTAAAGCCCTTCATAATGTCTTCACTTTATTATTATTGTTATCTTCTTCTTCTTCTATTTCCTCGAAATTCATTTTGTACTAATCTTGCTTGCTATCTTTATTATTTCTATCTTATTTTTCTAAATATTAAATAAGTAATCAAAATGAAGCAAGTAAGAAAGATTGATTATAAAATAATTTATAAATGATAAGGATCATTCTCTTTTAATTATTCTTTTTCAAACAATTCAAAATAAAACAATATAGGATATGAATGTTAATTATAAAATCCAATATTTAAAAATGAGCAATCCATGCACATAGATTAATAGTAGATTAAATCACCTTTTAATTAATAAATCTATTGTTGAATTTTTTTTGGGATTATATAAGCATCATAATGAAAATTAGGTATTTCATGATTTTCAATTCCTTGCATTCCTAATCCCATCAACATTTCAGATGATTAATCCCTTATTCTTAATTTTAAAGTGTCATTGAAATTCAATGATTTGGTCTCAAATCCTATGTAGATCCATTAAAGAGGTTTAATGATGATATCATATTGAATTTATAAGACAGCTATTTTTCTTGAGAGTTAACAATACTATCCAAAATAACCAGACTTACATAAGCATTACTTTTTAATTGAATTACATGTATTACCCTGTTGAATACAAAATGAAGGGCATTCTCCAGATTGATTTTATATTAGAATTGAGAAATTAGAGTATTAATTAAATGATTAATTTAAGTATCCAGCATATATGTACAAATCAATAGTAGGCTCAGTGAAAATGATATGGATGTCATTATTTGTAATGAATGACTCATGGTCATAATTCAAAGACTATATTCCTTATCCTTCCACATATAATATATTTTCAAATTTTTTATTTGATGATGCTAAAATAAAAGGTTGATTTATGTGTGAGTAAAGCGTTACTTATATTTCGAGTGCAGATTGATTGTAAAGGTAAAGAAAATTAGTTTAGTTTTGTTATGCTTAAGTCAATAGGATTTATAAAATAATAAATAACATTAATAATTCAAAGAAATAGTTTTTAAGTTTATAAATTTTCTAAAAATTGTTTAAATTCTTGCATATTTTTATTTGCCCCTTCCAAAGTCTCCTTAATTTGATTCCATTTTTGAGATTTCTGACTATTATGAAATTTATTGCATTTGTAAACAGCAGGTTCTGTCTTTAATTTTGGAGTTAAATTTCTATTCAAAATCATTCCCAAAGCTTTCCTAGGAGACTAAGATTACTGAACCTATTTCAGTTTCTACCAAACATATTGAGGCTTATATTATTATATAAAAAATCAATTACAACATCAAATTTGTCCAATCGAGCTAATGGCCCATCTGGAGGCACTCCTCTAAATGGCTTCTCTAATTATTATTCTAAAGTCATTTCAAGCAAAACACGAGCATAAAGTAAAGAATTCTATTTCCAAATAAAATTGTGTGTTGGTATTCTCACTTTATCTAACCATTGCAATATCCTTATTTTCAGATGTTTATCATTGATCTTTTAGCAACCACTGTATATCTTGTTGATAGTCTCACTTAATTCCAAATCCAGAGTTTCCGCTCTTGGAGAATTCATTAATTTAACGGATAATATTAAAAATTTATCAATCCTCTTTGATCCAATTCCTCCACAATATATTTATTTATAATCTCTAATTAAAGTAATTCTAATGTTAAATGTCTCAAAAGTAAAGCTAATCCTTTTTTTATACTTTAGTCATAGACTTTTTCTAAAGACATCAAAATCTTAATAGCATTTCTATAACACTTATATAAATACTTTCACATATATATAAAAATTATAATTATCTGTTAATAATAATAATAATAATTACTATACTAAACCTTAATTAATCAATAAAGAGCATTTCTCTATTATTTTTACTCTTACCCTATTATTATTATTGTTACTAAGGCAATTTCTAAATTAATTATTATTTCATCTTCATAATTTCTCTTAGATTTATTTATATCAATAAGAAAAGGCTGATCTCATCTCTATTTTGGATTCTAAGCATTTCAATATATTATTTCAACTAAATTCAATATACTACTTAATTAGATTTATAATATGCAAATCATTAATTTCAAATACTTTCTAAATTTAACTTTAAAATTTCAATAATAATAATATTGAAACTCCCACCTTTAAGTTTAATTTCTAACTATTAATATAAATCTGCTAACCCATTTTGAATAATAAAAAAGTGCTTAATTTGTAATTTTAGCCTTTAATTTTAAATATTATTTTAAATTTTGTTTATAAAATACTTTATCAAAACTTATTTCTTGATATTGTTTATAGAAATATTTTTTAACCAAAATATATTTATTTAAATACTTAAATCAATTTCTTATTAATCTTATCATTTTCTAATTTAGGTTTAATATTTAACCTTCAATTATTTGATTTTCATCTAAGAATTAAATTCTTGATTATTTTCTATTAATTCAGAATAATTCTTACATATTATTCATTTAATCTATCTTTGAATTAGTTTTTTGTATTTCTCTAATATTAAAATAATAAATTTAAATCATATAATGTATTTTCTCATAAAGAATCAAATGGAGAACAAAATCAGTATAAATAGTCTTATAACAAATATTGAGTATTTTATGTAATTGCAGTTGTATTTATGGAAAATTGCATTAACTTCTGATTTATTTCCTTTTGATAGTAGAAATTTCCTTATTTTTTCCATTCATATTAGTTTATATATAACAAATATTCTAATTTTTGAAAATGAATAATAATAAAATAATGAAATTGATTTAGGAACAATAAATTTTGATTTGAGATTTATAGAGATTTATTAGAATTAGATTCTGTTTGTTATGAAGAAAGGAATTAAAATGATCATTTTTAGAATATTTTATTTTTTATCATATTTATAATAAAAGTACTCTAAATAAAGTAATTCATAAGGATTAAGAAATTACAATACTATAGCAACCATTTTTTATTAAATATTATATCAAAATATTGATGAAGTTTTTTCATGTAATGCTATAAAAGTACATTCTAATGCATGGATTTATAATTTTTAATTTTGCAATGGTTAAATTTATTAGATTTTTAGAAGTTTTATATGCCTTATAATTTTCTTTCTATTAAGGATAAGGGTTGTTATAGTCTAGTGGATTTCTTTAAGAATTTTGGTGTAATTATTATAATCTGATCAGTTAATTATGAAAGGTTAGGATGCTGAAAAGGTTTAAGTGTTTTAAAAAAATATAGCACCTCAACTTAAGAAATTTGATTTATTAATTTAATGTAAAATCTCTAAAGTGGTTTTGATTTTGAACAAGATGTGGAGTTGAAAGCGGTATAAAATGATGACTTTGAGTAATAATACTTGAGTCAATGCTTGAGAGAGACTAGAAAGGAATATTCAATTGTATTGCCATAGATAGCCAGCAGAACATTGAGTGCAAAGAGTTTGGAAGCTAAATATTTGCACAGTCCAAAATCACCTGACTCAAATTAGGAGGAGAACTTTTTAGCATCTAACATTTAATCAGCTAAGGTTCCAGTTTTGAGTAAAAGAAATACTGATAGAAGAAAAAGTTAAACAAATGCTGAATCTAGTTTTATGTCTTTATTTTATATTGGAAGATTTGTGGAAAAACTCTCTAAAAGTAGAAAGTAATTGGGGAGTCTTAATGATGCTCATTTCAATTTGATTGGAGATAAAGCATCAGATTCGTAATTAATATTGATTATGAAAATAGGCAAAATATATTTATTTATTCGAAACGTATGAAATCAGCTGGTTTTAATATACGGAAGATGTAAACCTTATTGAAGAAAGATACGGAGATAAAGGATACAACAACTTTGGAATAAGTGAAAGAAGATTTGAAAAAGCTTCGTAAACCTATTTTTAATTGTCTCAATTCAATTATCCATAAAATACCAATCATTTAACCAGAATCTCTATTTAAAATGTATTGGGATTTTTTTACATCGATCTTTAGGATATTACTTTTAGTTCTTGTACCTTTGGAAATAGCATTTACACCTGAAATTTTATTCAATAATCTCATTTCAATAACATTTGTGATTTTGGTTATATTGCAGCTTGATTTCTTGATTAGAATAAATACTTTGACTTATAAGAATGGATACGCTATAAAAAATAAATGGGATTTGGTGATGCATTAGATAAAGAAGGAATTTCTTACTGATTTCTCAACTTCTTTAATTTTAGTCATCTTTATAATAATACCTGATATGAAGACAAATGCAAATCTATTCTTACTTGTAATTTTGGCTTAACATAAATATGTTTATGAGACCTTCTCAAAGAGTGATTAAATATCATATTTAACAAGACCATAAAGAGGCGTATTTGGTTTATTAAAGTTTATTTTAACATTGCTTTACATTTTACATTTATTTAGTTGTATATGGTTTTATTTCAGCAGTATTCGTGTTGAAGATTCATGGATTAGATTTAATAATATAGATGATAAAGATTGGGAAGAGTAATATTTAGAAGCACTCTATTTTGCAGTAGTTACAATGTTAACAATTGGATATGGTGATATGGTGCCTAAAAATGCAATTGAGAAGATTGTAACGATGGTTTTTGTATTGGGAGCATGTAAAGTGATTGATCTAATGTAGGTTTGTGGGTATCCTATAGTGTAAATTTTATTGGGAGTATAATAGATGACATCACTCAAAATTAAGTTGAAAGAAATAGAAGGATGAGAGTCATTAATAAGTATATGAATTAGAGAAAGATTCCATATAGTTTACAACATTAGTATATTATTGATTGTTATAAATATTTAGAGTTAAAGAATATTTGACATTCAGATGGAAGGAAGATGATGAAGTAGATCTAGAAATGGAATAAACATTATTAGAATAATTATCAGATGAGTTGAAAGAAGAATTAGATAAATAGGCGCATAAAGTTTTTATTTAGAAATCTGAATTCTTATAGAAATACTTTAGTGAGGAATTGCGTAATGCATTATTTAAATCTATTAAACGAAAGATTGTACCTCCCTAAAATATGTTTACTACTGATTTTTCTAATGAATAACATTTATGTTTTGTTGAATAAGGATATATTGTGTATTAACATCCTGATCGAAAATAAAGGTCTAAAATTAATGCTGTTATCAATCAAGGATAATTCTTTTGTGTTTAAGATTTCATTACTAACAACCCTTAGGTGGATCATTTTAAAGCTATTGGATATGTAAGTTTGTTGATATTGTCTAAATCTGATTTCATGGAAACTTTAAAAGATTATCCTGAGGACTTTTAAAAATATTGCTAATTAAAAGAAGCCATTACTTTAAGTTATCATCCTCCAGCTATAGAAAATGGCGTATTTTGTCCAGCTTGTTTAAATTTCAAACATTCTCTCAATACTTGTCCACAAATCTAATATATTCCTAATAGAGAGGCTATTATTAAAAAATATTGTATTTCTTAACTTTAGAATTAAAGACCTTATAAAAGAAAAAGATTGGAAAGAAGAAAATAATAAGATGAGAAAGAAATTGAATGGAATTCTAGATTAATGAAAGATTTACTTAATCAATATACTTAATACTATTAAAATGAAAATCAATAAGCTATTCTCAATCAAACTAAAATTTTATTGAATTTTGAATGCGGATCAGATTCTAACTCTTCAATCGAAGACGCCAACTCTCCTGCATATAAATTACCTCAAACTGCTCCAATATTTTAAGCTTAACATATTAGGTCATCTCGGCAAAATAATAGATTAATTTCTGATCAAAATAATAAGATTGAAGTATAATATGGAAGAAATGAGTAAATGAAATAGGAATAATAATATATTCGAAATGAATAACAAAATAATATGAATGAACTAAGATAAAATCTCAATAATGCTTTACAGAATAGAAAACAATCAATATTATCAGGCGCAGTTACTTTAAGTTTGACTAAAAGTCCTAGAAGTCATAAAGATAGACCTATACCGTTAGTTGATGAAATCAAGGAGAATGATAGTAGATTCTTAAACAATTCAAGTGATGATTCAAGCGATAGTTCAATTGATTTTCATAAAAAGAAAGAAGAAATACTTGGTCTTGTATAAGATTTTAATGATAATATGATCGATAATATAACCAATCTGTATCATTAATTGTAACGCAATATAGAATTAAATGAAAATGATTCTTTGAGCAAGAAAGCCTTAAAATAGTTAGAACCTATTTATTGGTCATTTAATTAATAGAAATTTGATGATTTTGAAACCAAGGCATAATATGATTATTATTACAATAAATAAAATGCTGAAGATGTTATCATCTACATAAAACAAGATATATTTGGATGGTAAACTAGAATACTTCAAAAAATGAGGAAATTTATGTTATATCCCTTTTTATATATATAAAACTTTCTTAGATTGAAAAGGAATCATAAATTAAAATCAATTACTCCAATTAAAGTTGTTGCAAAATTTAAAAGTACATTAGATCATTTGAAAAAAAAAACTTAAAAATTAAAAAAGAAAGCTACAATAATTCGTGCTAATGTGAAACTAAATTCTATAGTTCCAGATTATGTCAATCCATTTTAATAATATAAGAAATGAATGAATTTATTTGTAAAATATATAAGCAAATTCATTTATCAATTTATTATTATTTTCTTTTACAAGTTGTAAAATCACTCTTGATTTAAGGGAATGTTACATTTGGATAAGCGAAAGGTACATCAGCACCCTTGAGATTAGAAAAATATTGTTGCCATTCTCTATTTAACACTTTTAAAAATAGATTATAATTTCCTTCAGAATTTAACTTTTTAGCAGTATAATCAAATATACCTCCTGCCATTCCTAGAACTGTAGTCATCTTACTATCCCATGTAACAAAAGGTGCTACTGAAGTTCCATCTACCACAACTCCTTCAGTACTTCCAAAAACATTTTATCCAGCTGGTCCAGATATCATATTATGATACCAAGATACTGCAACTTCTTAGTTTACTAAAAACATAGTCATAGTTGAATATGGTGTTACTAAATGTCTATAAGTTACAGGAATAAAGGAGACTTCTTAAATTCCACATGCACTATAGTAATTAACTTAATCTTCATTTTTTGTAATATTGCTAGTTATTGAAGCAAACATTCCTGGTTTAGCATTGTTTCTAGCATCCCAAGTTCTTACTTTTTCTCCATTAATTAACAAATTTAATTGTATTTAATCATGAGAATAAGGTAAAAATAAGTATTTCCATTATTCATGTGCTGAAAACCACCAACCTTTTTATACTGTGATATATTTATTCAAACCAGCAACTTTATAATCAACAGCTTATAATTTAGCTTTCTTTGCAACCCAAATTTTCTCTCTTTCTGCTTAATCTTTCCATGGAGCATAAAAGTACATCATCCATGCAAACAATTCTCCTTCATATGGATCATCTAAATAGCACACACTACCAAAATTATTGCAATCGCTTTATCTATTAGTGTAATTATTTTTATCAACGCTTGCCTTGATATCTTAAATACGAGTGGCTGCTCTTATTAATCCATTTCCTTCATAAAATATCGATATAGAATTGTTAGCCATCTTTTAATAAAATTTGGTGTATCTTGCGATCAATTCATCTTAATCAGAATACCAAGTTTCTAAAACAGATACAACGGAATATGCAGCCCAAAACAACTGTCCATTATCTAAAGAAGGTACACCATCAGTCCAATCCCAAGTTGGAGTGACTACTCCATCATTCACTGCCACCCATGGTAAAAAACCTCCATATCCTGGATATTCTTTGTCAAATTATTCATATGTATTAATCTTTTTATTTAGTAAATCGAATGCCTCTTGTTCTGTGTAGATCTATTTGGCATATGTATTATTAGATAGAGCTAATCCTATTAGTGCTAAATGGATTGACTCTTTTGATGAAGCAGTGAATTGATGTGGTTTGCCATATGGCATTCCAGTATTTACATCCAATTATTGACCATCTAAAGTTAGACCTGATTTTTAGTCAATTCCAACATTTTTTGCAAAATTTGATTCCCATTTCATTACTTAAGAAAGGAATTCTTCTATTTTCTTTGGATCTGATTACAATTCCTTTTGTGTGTACTCAAATACGAATCTACAATTGTCTTATGTTGAAATTACAAATATCAACAAAGAAATAACAATTATAGAATTCATTATTATAATTAATGATGTAAATTGTTTCGTTTGAAATTGTTATGAACTATAAATAAGTCAATTAAATAATAATATAATATCCTAATTGAAAAATAGATATTTTTGTAATAATTATATAAATTATTATGGATTAAAATCACTGGAATTAGAAGTCATCTGTTTAAGAGTTTGGGATTGATAAACATGTTTAATAATAAATACCTCCACCTCAAGCTCAATTAATTAGAAGAGTCTCAAAACGTAATATTGCCATCAAACCAACCCAGGAGAGTAGTTAATCTTAAATATTTGAAACCTACCATCCTGAATAAAGGAATCAAACATTGGATGATATCAAATTCATCATAAAATGTTTTTAAGGCCATTTTGTTTTTAGCTCAATGACTGAAACATAATTGTAAATGTTTATATACTAACCTAAGGACTCAATTAGCACATAGCATGTTTTACTGTAAATTGTCAGTTGGTTAAACAATCATACGATAAGGAGATGGTGCCAGCTCATTTTTCATTTTGGAAAAAGGAAAAATTAATGTTTTAGTTGACAATGTACCACGTAAGGAGATACATGCAGGACAAGGTTTTGGTGAATTAGCCTTATTGTATAATGCACCTAGATCTGCAACTTGTATGGCAGTTGAAGAATGCTATTTGTGGGGAATTGACAGACATACATTTAGAAAAAGTGTTGAAACTATTATGAGAAGTGAGTAAGAGAAGAATCGTCAATATTTGGAGAGCGTTAAATTCTTTAGTATATATCAAATTCTAAATTATTATAGATTAATTAACAAGAGAATAAAAAGATGCAGTGGCTGGAGTTTTGATATCTTAAAAGTTTAATGCTGGCGAAGTTATTGTAAATGAAGGAGATTAAGCTAGTTCATTTTACATCATTGTGGAAGGACAATGTGGTGTATTTAATAAAGATGGACAACAAATATCAAATCTTAATCCTAGTGATTCATTTGGTGAATCTGCTCTTAAGCAAGAGAATCAAGTGAGAATGATGACAATTAAAGCAGTTTAAAAGGATACAAAAGTTTTGGCTTTGGGAAAAGATATGATATAATAAATTTTAGGAGATTAAGTTTAATCTATCATATATAAAAACATATGTAAATGGGCTATCAATTCATCTAAATTATTTAGCAAAACACCTTAATCATATTAAGATAAATTATTAGAAGGTGTGTAAGTGAGAAAATTTAATGCAAATTCGAAAATTATATCCAAAGGAGACAAAGTTGGTTAATTAGTAATTTTGTTAGATAGTAATGCTAATGATGAAAATAAAGTTAAATTTGAAAAAGGCTCAATTTTATTTGAAGACTCATTATAAGATAAATTATCAGGTACAACTCACTTAAAGACTGTCTCGATTGAAGCAGATGGACATGTTGCAATAATTGATTATGAGGCATTTAGAAAATTATAAGGAAGTGTTGAAAAAATATAATAAGGAAAAGCATAATAATAAGAAAAATCAAATGCTCATGAAGAATAAGTAAAAAGTTAATAATTCAAAAATTTAATATATTTAAATAAACTTGGATCAGGTTAATTTGGATCTGTATATTTATGTAAATTTAAGGATTTAGACACATTATTTGCTCTGAAATATGTTACTAGAGCACATGTACAATAATTTGGAATCTAAAAACATATTCAATAAGAAAAGGCTGTATTGGAATTGATGGACAATCCATTCATTCTTAAATTCTATAGGTCTTACAAAGATAATGAAAATATTTATTTTTTGACAGAATACATAGCAGGAATAGAATTATTTGATGCCATAAGAGTGATAGGTAAAAGCAATCATTTATGTTAGGACTATTAAGCAAATATGATGCATAATTTTATGCTTCTTAAATGATATTACAAATGGAATATTTACATACTTAACATAGTATTGTATATAGAGATATAAAACCAGAAAATTTGATGGTAGATGATAAAGGATATTTAAAATTAATAGATATGGGAACAGCAAAGTCATTTAAAAATCAATGTATATATTATATAATATATAATTTTATAGAATCATCTAAAACATTTACAATTATTGGAACACCTCATTATATGGCACCAGAAGTAATTTCAGGTAAAGGTTATGGTTATTTTGCTGATTTATGGAGTGTGGGAGTGTGTGTGTATGAATTTATATGCGGAGGTTTACCATTTGGAGAAGATGCTGAAGATCCATTTGAAATTTATAAGGAAATTATTAAGAAACCAATAAGTTATCCTCATTTTATGTCTGATAAATCTGCTAAACCATTTATAGAATAATTAATGAATAAAATCCCAGAAGTTAGATTAGGAGGATCATATTCTACTCTGAAATCTCATTTATGGTTTAAAGATTTTGATTGGGTAATAATGATTGTCATTTAATATAATAGGAAAAACTTTAGACTAAGAGTTTAAAAGCACCATTATTACCAGGAAAGGAGAAGGTTATGACTCCTGCTTAAATACAAAGTGCATAATAAAGAGCAATCTCTGTTCATGATTAAATACAGAAAGACACTCAAGGATAGAAAAAAGTATTAGCAAGTGCTAAAGATGCTGAATGGGATAGTGTATTTTGAATAAGTTGATAATAATAAAAAATCATGATTTTATAAGAACATATTCCCTTTTGCTCTTCCCAAATCTTAGTAAAATTCAATATTCTTATTTTCATTCTATACATCATCTTCTAATAATTCATAAGATCTCTCGAATTCTAATTCTAATTTTCGTAGAGAAAAGTTCCATTTGAGCTTTTTAAATTCATTAGATAAGATTTTACATAAGATAATGCTTCTCCTTGACTATTAACCTTCTTTATTTCTCTAAATTATATATTCCTATGCTATTTACAGATTGATATATTTTCTATATATCAACAATATCTTTATTCTTTCCAAACAAATATACAGATTCTCCTTTTAGAGGGATAGAACCTAATGATAAAATTATTATTATTAAATTACATAATGAATCTTATCATTTAAAGAGAAATAGTGACCAATTTGCTGCTGGAATTTCAGCATTAAATGGAATTGTAAACTTAAGAACCTTTCCATTTCCAAATGCATTTTCTGCATAATAAGCTATTATTCCAGAATGCCTCAAAACAAGGTTTTTCTTTGATTATTTCTTACTATTATGTTTGTATTCTTCTTTCTTTACAAATTCTTGCTTCCCTTTCTTTTTGGATGATGATTATGCTTTTTTTTTTATGTTTCGTATGTATGCTACTGGAATCAGATGTAGATCACTAATTGTGTTTACCCATTAATTAAATTTATAATCAGTTTAAGAATCCAGCAATGTAGATAAGTTAGACACTCAGAAGTTGTATCAACTTTCATAAATTGGTCTAAGAACTCTGTGATTAAGGGGAGATCAATTTCAAAGAAAAGAATAGGCTCAAATCTGAATTCAACTCTAATAATGAAGACTTATTAAATTTAATTGAAGGTACTATAACCTTCAATAGATAGACATGGATAATCATAATTTCAAATAACATTTAATTGATTATGTGAAGGCCAAGCATTAAGTCGTCAAAGTAGCCAATTCTCCTGGAATAAGAAGAAAATCTTTACTTTCTGATTCTAGTCCCTTAATAGGAAGAAGAAGTGTATTCTCCAAGGAAAGTAGAGTAACTGAAGAGGAATTATTAAATTACATTAAATAGCTTCGAGAAGCCCTTGTTGAGGTATATCAATCTAGATCAAATGCATTAACATTATTGGTTTAAGACAATCTGAAGTCATTAACATAATTCATTAGCAAATTACCTACTAAAAGTCCTTAGCCTTCTTTAATCTTGTTGTAGGAAACCAATATTGCAGATGATATAGAATCCTATTACAAGCAACTAAAGAATCAATTTTTGAATTCACATTCTTTGTTTATTAATGATAGTATTGTGTCAGTAACATCGAATTTAGTAAACAACCTGCTAAATTGCGATGAATTTACATTTATTAGTCTTCAACATGGAATTTATGAGTCAGAGAAACATACTTTTTCTATATTCGATCATAATGAGTATGATGAAGATTTAATCTCAATAACTAACAATGTTAACGTACTTACGGAAAATTAAACTAAATTATTTCAAATGTTCTCAAAATATGTTAGAACTTATACTTTAAGAGTAAATGAAGAATTCTTTTTTTATCATCAAAAGATACAAAAAGACAGTCTATTGAATTTAACTTTAGAATATAATTGTTTTTAAGAAGTAATAATGTTAACAAAATTAATATTTAAATCAATTATAGAATCTAGAGTTTAATAATTTAGTCCAATCTAAATTGGTAATATGATTTTAGATGTTGGAGTAGAATTTGTTAGATGTAGTAAGTATTTATTTATTAATTAAATAATAAATTTGTTAAGAACAAAGTATAATATTGAAAAGGTTGACAGTGAAGTCTAAGGATCATGTACTTCTATTCAGAGTACTATTCCTTCTCCATCAAATAAATAAGTAAAATTTGCTAAAATTCAATTCAAAGATGTTTTGCCAATAGAAATTACAGTTATTGGTTTAAACCTAAATAAAAAAGAAGATTTACAAATTTATAAAACCATTTAAAATCTATATAATAAATATCTGAAATTTATAGAATTGTCTTATGATCGAATTACATTCTATAAGTATTTTATTAAGTCTAAAGATTCAATAATGTTAGAGTTTGATAAGGAAGGTTAATTAGCCTTTCTATCAAGACCTATTCCCCCTTCATTGAGTCGAGAATTTTAACTTAATTATATTCATAGAGGTCATTATTATCAAATCATTTAAAATGAGAAATTACTTCATGAAATAGAATAGCATCTTGAAAATTAATGGATTATTTAATAGAATGAATAACTTTATGAAATCTTCTTAAAAGCAAGAAATAAGAAATTTAAAGGATTTGCTATTATATTCTCTGAAGGATTCCTTCAAACAAGAAATTTAGAAATAGAAACTAAGAAAATTAAACTTAGATAAGAAGCTACTTAATATTTAACAAATCTTGAACATAATAATCCTGAGATCAAAGATACAATTTTATCATTCTATATGCCATCATAAATATAAGCTCCAAAAGTTCTTATAAAAAGAAAGAAAAGTAGAATGAATGCTTTTATTGAAACAGTTTAAATTAATTTAATAAATCCTCATAGTATTTAAATTGAGCCAATTTATTTAAATTAATTAGATTCTTTCGAATTTAATGTATTTAAAATAGAAAATAATTCTATTGAAAAATAAAGAATTGTTTATCAAATCTTTTTAAGAAACAATTTCATTGAAAATTTCGATATTGATTAAAGTAGAATGTGCGAATTCTTAAGTGAATTAGAATTTAGATATGATAAACGTAGAAATCCATTTCATAATTATAATCATGGAATTAATGTAATGCATAGTTGTCATGTTATCATGAATAAAATGTTATCACTAATATAGTATAAAGATTTATTTGATTAAATTACTAAGTTGGCACTTGTCTTAGGAGGATTATGTCATGATGTTGGCCATACAGGTAGAACTAATTATTTTGAAATAAATAATTTATCAGAAAAAGCTATTAGATATCATGATAAAAATGTATTAGAATAATACCATGCAGCTACAGCATTAAAATTATTATTAAGGGAGAGAATGAATTTTTTAAAAAATATTGATTTTCGATCTTTCAGAGAAAAGTTCATTTAAAATATCATATTCACTGATAAGGCTGAACATTTTAATTTACTTAAATTTTTTGAGGCAAATAATGAAAAAGATACCAAAATTATATCAGGAATGATTATCCACACTTCTGATTTTGCTGGGGGGTCTGCCAAATGGCCGATATCTAAAGAATGGTCGTTGAGAGTAAATTAAGAGTTTTAATCGTAATATGAAGAAGAAGGTAGATTAGGTTTGCCATAATAACCATTTATGAAAGATTTGCATAAAGTAAAAATATATTATTTAATTCTGTTTAGATGTCAGTGTTATCTAAATCTGAGATAGGTTTCTATAAATTTATTGTTCGTCCTTTATATGTTTGTTTGTCAAATTTTATGGATAATTAACTTCAAGATAGAATAGATAATATTGATGAAACAATAATTGAATGGGATTTACTGGCATCTTAGGATAATTAATAATAATAATGAAATACTTGTTTAATTTTATATTTTTGTATTAAATATATAAATGAGCAATAATTTATTATCTAAGATAGACCTTCAACAAAGTTTGGCATATAAGTATTCTCAACAAGATACTTACTATTACACCAAGTCTTTGAATGAATATATGGAAAATGCTAGAATACCACATGTAATTAATTTTCATTACGAAACTAATTGCAACTAACAGAGTGAATATTTAAGAAGAACTTATGATATTCGTAAATATTATTAATGTATTTTAGATGAAATTGCTACTAAACTTACATTATTAACTGAATATTATAAGTTCCATAATGAGATTCCAAGATGCTTCTTACTTAAATTGGCTGACATTATGAGTAGGTAAACTTAAGTCCTAAATTATTATAGTTATCATGATAAGAAAAGAAGAATCGAATACTTTAGAATTAAGAGAATGATTGAATAAGAAAATAAATCAAACCCAAATCAACCTAAAAAGAAAATTGTAGGAGAAGAACCAGAGGATAGTGCTACCTAAAATTCTGGCAGATAATATAGTAATGTCCTAAATGATATCACTGAAGTTTCAAGAACAATTGATAAAATCAAAACTAAACTCAATTCCATGAGATTTAATGTTGGAGATCTTTAATTATTACCTTCCAATAGAGAATAAGATTAGTTAGAGAGGTTTCTTAAATTTCTCACTGAAAAGAAATAATAAAAACAGACACACATTATATAAACGCCTAACTCAGTATCATTAAAATTGCCCATTGGATTGTCATAAAAAACTATCAAGCAGGTATTATCAAGAAAGATGATTACTTAATAATCTACTTAAATCACTTATTAAACAATGAATTCAAGCAAAACAACTAAACAATTATCCCTATATTAACAACCTTCTTAAATTTAATCTTCACCAAGAATAAATATCAAATAACTACCAAAGCAAATAGGATCATTTACTTAAAGAGCAATTAAAGAAAATGCCTTATCAAAATTATTATCTCCTCTATAAGTTTAGATCTAAAATACTAATAGGTAATTGATAATTAAACTTATTTTAGTTAACATGCAAATAAGTGTAAAACCAGTATTTCAATATCTAAATAATTTAAAATTACTGATTCTGTAAAATCTTCAATTAGATTACACTAGCATACAAAATCAGATTTTAAATTCTTTAAAAAATTATGATTCAAAAATGAATTTATTTTGTATATGTATTCAAAAACTTAATGTAAAAACATAAAAATTATACTAATAATTTCAAACTTTTTAAAATAATATATTAAAACTTGTTTTATTCCATTTACTACTATCCTAAGTGTAATATTGTCCTGGTCCTAATTTATAAGTATCTTTCTTTTTATTCTAGAACCTATTTTCCTAAATTTCTAAAGAGTATTTAATACCCTAACATTAAAGGCAACTTAAATGTTTTTTGGTTTTTTTAATAAAGATGATGTATTATGTAATTTTTCAATTTCTTCCTCTTAATCATCAAATTTATTTAATAACTCATTGACTATCTAATTTTTTTTATCTATAAATCTCGGCATAGATGAACCAAATGCTGGTTTCTATTATTTGAGATCTTAATTTTTTTCTTCTTCATCCTTCTTTATATACAATTCTAAACTATTGTTTTTAACATCATAGTATCCAGGAGCTGGATAATTCTCATTCCTATTTTTCGGTCCAGTTACTCTCTCAGTTTTTGATTTGAAGATGGAGTTGATTCCTTTTAATATTTTATCATTCGAATTATAAGTTCCTGGTCCTGGTATTTAACTATAATCTTCTTTAAATCTAGCCTCATTTATTCCAAAATTTCCTACAGGTGTTCGTTCTAATTTTTTAGTTAATTTTTCTTGTAGCTAATGTAAAAATGATAAATATACAGATATTTTAGTATCGTATGTTTATGGACCTGGTAATTAACCTATTAATTTTTATTCAAATCTTGTATTAGATGACAAAAATGGAGGCTACATAATATTTTATTTTAGAATTTCTGTTTCTAATTGATATTCTCCTGGTCCAATTAGATAATTTAATTTTTATTCTTAAAACCTTTTTGATTTAGATCCAAAACAATTTTTTCCGTTTTTTATTGATTATTATGAATTTGATGATGTTACTGACAATTATGAAGTATTTCCAAAATAATGACCAGGACCTGGAGTTGTGTCCTAAATTTATTAAAATTTTTATAACATCACAAAATTAAAATTGTTCATCTTCTAAATCTTAAAACCCAGGATTTCTCATTAATTTTTCTTTTTATTTTTCAAAATAATTTTTCATAAATTATTTTTGTTTATCTCCCTTTGCATTATCAAATGTTCTATTTGACTTTGATTAAAAATTTCCTGACGGATTTAATTTATAAAGAGGAGTAATTGATCTATTGGAATCATAACTACCAGGACCTAGATTCTAATTTTCATCTTTTGCTATTGATGGTACTAATCTAGGAGTTCTTGATTTATGCCAACAAGTTCCTTTATTTTTATTATATTCAAATCCATCTTTAATTTAATACTTTCCAGGTCCAACAGTATCTGATTTTATTCCTGAATATGTAGGCTAAGGATTCTTGTTAGATTCTAAATCATGTGCTATCATCTTTTATTAATATTCTATACCTCCTTTTTCTGTATAACCATAAACTTAATTATTAGCAGGTATTGAAGGTATTGATTGATATCTATTCAAGCTTTATAAAAGTTCCATATAGTTTTAAGACATATATTATTATTGAATTGGTTTCATTTGAACTTTATCTATTTCATATGATCCAGGTCTAATATAATTCATTTTTATAGTTATTACCCTGGTGTCATCATTATATTTTATTATTCAAAACGCTTTGATTATGAAGCAAAATTAGAAGACTGTTATTTTTTATCTATTAGCTTCATTAATTTAGGTGAACTATACATGCCATAATTATTGCTTAAGCATTAATAAATATAATACAAATGATGTTGATTATCTTAATCATAACTCCCAGGTCCTGGAATATTATCATGTTTTATGCTTTCACTTCTACTAACTGAAGAATTGAAAGGAGCATTTCCTTACTTTACCTTATATTATTCATGAGTTATATAGCTACCAGGCCCAATCTACAGCTTTTCAATTTCATTATACATCTTAAGATAAGTTATTTAACTATGGCATCTCTGCTCTTTCAGCTTAAAATACAAATGCCATCTTAATAATTTATATCAATATTTATATATTATTAGTAATCTACCTATCATAATGAATTCAAAGATTTTAAATTTTATATCATAATAAGTGATTTATATTTTTGTTCCTGCATATAGCTTAAAAACTATAAATATTTGTAAATTAAATAAATTTTTGGATCTTCTAATTGATTATATAAATTAAGGTTTCATACATGATTTTTTTCAACCCTTACTGAACTACAAAATTTCTATTATTTATTTAATACCTAATAAACTTAAATCTAAATTTCTTTTTATTATGATTAATTAAGATCAACATTGTTAAAGACCAAGTTATTATTCAAAAATAAAATAATTTTAAATTCATTTGTATTGTTAAATTTTATAATAAAAATACATCTAACAAATTAAAATATGATCAAAATAATGAGGTAGAGAATATTAGAGGCTTTTATATTTATAACATGAATCATGTAAATGTCTTTTTGCTTAGAATATTATTGAAATCGGAAATATTGATAATTAATTTATTATATTGTAATTATGTATTTCAATTTCACCTTTGGAATTTCTTTAACTTATTCCAAGTGTCATTAATTTCAACAATTCATCAAAATCAGCCTTACAGCTTCAATTAGCTTTTCTATGAAGAGTTATATGTCTTATCATTGAATAAGTTCTTTAGTATTCAGCTTCAAATCAGTATCAATTCTTATGGAAGTATTGATTGTTTACTAGTATTACAATGTTATATAAGTATCTGCATTAAATAAATTAAATGCTTTTTTAATTTCTAATGCTTGTTCTTCAGTTAATTAAGGATTCTACTGGTGTAAATTTATCAACTTTATTTTTTTTGAGTCAGAGGAGTTACTTATGATGGTTATCGTGTCTATTATTGACCTCTTTTTGCCATTATTAAATAAAAAAAAATAATAAATAAGATATTTATTTGACTTAAATGAAAGGAGATTATAATTTTTTTTCAGATAAAAAAGATGATCCTTTAGATGCAGTTTGTCCAAAGTTGTCATATTAATAAAGATTGTGGGGATTTTTGATTTGTAGTGGAATAGGTAATAAATGTTGTATTATAAAATTAAGGTTGGTTTTTAGAATTTTGTGCATTTATATCATTTTTTTAAGGTAATGGCAAAGAATTTGCAATTATATTTTCTATAGGAAATTTAGTAGCAATATTGAGGTATGAATGGCAATTTTAATATGTTAGTACATTATTTTTGTCTGGTCCTAAAGATTAATGCAAGAAAATGGCAGATAAAAGTAGATTAATTTCTACAATTATATTCTTTTCAACATTGACATTAACTCTTGTACTAGCTTTTGCAACTGATTTAACATTTTTAACTTTACTCATGACATTGGTGCAATTTTGTGCATATGTTTGGTAATATTAAATAATTAACTTTTAGGTATGTATTAAGTTTCATCCCATTCGGTTAGAAGATATTAAAAAAATTTTTTTCGAGTTGCTGTGAATTATAATGAAGTTTTATAGAAAATATATATTGTTTAATTATTATCAAATCAATTATTATCATTATTATATATTAATAATCTTCTAATATATTTTATAATTATTAACTCTTCATTCATTTTTATTTATATTCTTTACTTACAAATAAATTTCTACACTATATTTATTTAAATACAAATTTAATTTTATATCCATTCAATTCTATTTCAATTACCAAAATCTTATTTTGATATTTGATTTCATTAAGTATAAATTATGGTATCTCAAAACTAATATAATATTTATGCAAATAGCAAAAACATAGATTAGATATATAATATATATCAATATACATTAGAACTCATTCAATTTATAATTAATAAAAGTATTTCTGTATGCATAATCTATTAAATAGATAATATTCAAATCATTTAAAATATATTTATTAATCAACATTAGTCGTGATGGATCAACTTTTATTGAAACAACATAAATATTTTAAATTTATTAAAATAAAATGTTTTATTTATATGCTTATAATTCAATCAAAGTATTGAATTTAACTAATAAAATTGAAATAGGCACAATTTAAAGGCTATCAATCTCCGACATTAGTCAGGAAAATTAAAGTATTTGCCTTAATTAATTGAATAAGTGATAAATTTCTCATTTAATCTTTAAATTATCATAACTAGTTCATTTTGAAGGTTTAATATTCTCAATCTTATAAATGGTTTTTCATTTATAATTCTCAAGAGTTTCTTAGTTTACGAATTACGTATATATATTTTATCTGAGTATTAGACAATAAAGATTGATTTATTTTCATAATTTAAATTTCCTTTATAATGAATTCTCAATTTCTTATATTAGCAATATATATTTTGATAAAATATAATTCCATTTAAATCATTCATTTAGAAAACCTGGAATTAATTTTATTTGATACTTACCGTAATAAAAGGAGTTGTGGTTTTTAAGTCATAAACAAATATATCAATAATTTCATATTCATACGGCCTAATATTCACTACAAAAAGTTAATTCTTATCATTAAAAGCTGTTATTTCACTTGTTAATGGAATTTTAAGGATTATAGAAGAAGAACATTTTACTTTAAGGTTCTTTATTACACACTTAACACTAGATAATTTATAGGCAATAAATTAAGAGTTTTTTGAAAAAATACATTGAGATTACAAATAGCATCTAAATTATTATTAGGATGACATATTTGAACATGTTATTAATAATATTGTTTACATTCTCATAATTGCTAAATAATGATGATCTTCAGAAAGTTTCCAATTTATGAGATTTTTTGATAATTATGGATTTTAAATCAAATTTTTATACACTTTTTCAATTTCTTGTAAATTATAAATCATATTTTATTATAAATATTGTATTTATTTAATCATTTCTTGATTTAATAATTATTTGGTTATTTTTGTTTCTTATTTTATACAATTTAGATTATCAAGAAAAGTAAATATTTTTTGAATTTGTGGGATTCATATATTATTTACAATTAAATTAATAATGATATGTATAGATAATAAATGTAGTTAAAAATAAAGTCTTAAATTTGTATATTTTTTAAAATAATAGAAATTTGATCAATAATGATTTTCACCAACAAACTTATTATCATGCCAAAAGCCAACTTTAATTTCTCCATCTTTGGTCAAAGTTCCTTATCCTTCCATCTTACCTTCTTTCCATTCTCCTTCATATCTGTAATTCTATCCAGTTAAGATACCAACACCATGTTTTTTATCATATTAATACTCTCCATCATATATTCTACCATCAGGCCACTTTATTAGATTAATCATCAATATTTACGCTAAATTTGCCCTTTCCATGCATTTTACCATTTAAGAACTCTCCTTCATAAACTCTTCCATTAGGGTATTCAATTTTTCCTTATCCGCATATTTTATTATCTACAAATCTGCCTTCATATTTAGTTCCATCCTTCCATAAAAATATTCCATGACCATGTTTAATACCATTTTCAAATGTCCCTTAAAAATTAGATCCGTTAGGGAATACCTCTCTGCCTTAACCATGTTTTTAATTTTATACCCATTATCCATGATATACAGTACCTTATGAATAGTAATATGTTCCTATCCCATCTTCCTAATCATCTTTCCAATCACCTTCATAAACTTCTCCATTTGGAAATGTAAATCGGCCTCTGCCTTATTTCATTCCATTTTCAAATTGCCCTTCATATTTTCCATTTTTCCCTTCTAAAACACCATTCCCAGTCATTTAATCTCCAACCCATTCTCCAACATAAGTTGATCCATCAACTAATCTAAAAGCTGGCCTGCTTTCTGCATTAAGATGTTTCTTCTCACCAAAATTAAATGGAGGAAGATTTATGGTTGCAGGTTAAGGATCTAATCTTTCCAATTCCTTTAAATTTTGAAGTATTAAATACATCTTCTATTTCTACATTAACATCCTATGGTCCTGGAACTTTATTAATTGTAATTTCTTCTTATGCATCAACTCTATAGTCAAAAATCTTTTTATTATGACTTGAACCTAGATCTATATTTACAGGTTGCTACATTGTAATCGGTTACTCTGATTCACAATTTCCCATTTTATAATTAAAATTAATATTTATTATTTTGATCATAACTTATAACTAACCAAATGTTCTGGTATATCATTCATTAAATGCTTAGCCAACATTGAGATAGCTTATTCTTTATATTCATAAAATGTAAAATTATTTCTAATCGGAGGTTCTTAATTATTCATTTTATTTATAATGCTCTTTATTTCTGCAAAGTCATTCTTGCCCATACCAACAAATATTAATGAATATGGAAGTTTACAACCTAAATACAAATATAAAGTACCTTTTATCAACAAATCTTAGAATATTTTAACATCTGTAATCTTACCTTAACCTATTATTACAGATATTGTATAAATTAATTTACCAGCATTATTCTCAGCTATTGTTTATATATATTTAATATAATCTTCGATTTGAAAATCTCCCTTTACTACAATTTGCTTTAATGTGCTTTTATACAAATTAGTAACTTCTTGATATCCTTCAACTTAAGGCTTTTAGAAATCACCTGTCAACGGAAACAATGTTTAATAAGTGTTTAATGTATAATTAGATAAATGAGGTTCTGCTCCAACCCCATAAATTGCAAACAATTTTTTCTAATTATACCTCTCTAAAACTTGGGCTATATCATTTAGTGCTTTTCCATATTTATTATTAGCATCTAAATAAGAATGTAAAGAATCAGGAAATTAAGGTACACCGTTATGAGTTGAATAATCAATACCTATAATAAGATTAAATGTTGTCCCTTATTTTATAAAATCATCAAAGTTTGCTCTAAAAATCCTTTTTTTATTAAGTATTTTTATTGTACCAACTTAACCTCCTTTTGGTTAGACTAATGAAAATTCATCTCTATTTTTATTAAATATTTCATCAATTGTAGTTTCAAAAGATCCAATTAATTAATTATTTTTACCTTTTTCATGTCTATCTATACATTCTACCTTAAATTTTTTATTTTCATCATTTAAACATAATCTTTATAATGAAACTTCAAATTATTTCCATGTAGGATTTAAATCATTTTTTACATGTTCTGTTTAATAGACTTAACACCATACATTATCAGAATGCAAATAAAATTTTAAAAATGGATCTGATTTACCAAATATTCCATCCATATTTTTTATATTTGATCCTGAAAATTACCATAACACAAATTGATTTGATTATTTCAATTATACTGCTTTACATATTAATTGTCCGGCATTTTTATCAAATCTTTTTATTGGCAAAGTTATTAAAGAATTTTTAGATTATACAATGTCTTTTATTGTAGCTTATGCTTCTCCCATAAATTCCCTTCCCATTCTGTTTTAATCAAATATTTAAAATCTTAGAATTTAGATTAAATCTGGAAGATATTCAACATTAAATGATTTTTCCCAATTAGGATCCAAATTACATTCAGCTGTTTCAGTTTTGCCTAAAAACACTTCTGGTTCACCTTATAAAGAATAATACAATTCTAAATAAGGATCACTCTTTGATAAAAATTCAAGGTTAGGTAATTCTCTTGCAGCTAAAAATAATTCAACATTTATTCTTTCGTCTGGATTATATATTTATTACATTAATTAAATAATAAAGTATAAATTCATAAAAACATTAATACAAAGATTTTGAATGAAACTTTACAATAGAATTCTATAAATATTCAAAGCTTTGCAATCCTTTAATTTATTTAAATTGATAGTTAATTAAAGTATATATATTATATTTATTATTTAAATAGCAAAACAAAAATAATTATATAACTATCATATAAGTAAGTCTTGAATAAACCTTTCTGTCAATTGCTCAACAGATATTTTAATTTATTTAATTATATTTTCTAATGTAGAAGTAGTTTCTTAACACAATTCTTAATAATCAACTTGAACTTAAGGAGTAGGTTTTTTCTATTTCTTCTAAATTATAAGTTATTCAATCGGAAAATCTTTATTATTTGTCACTTTCTCAATAATATTGTGTTAGACTTATAATAACTCTTTAATTTCAAGAATCAAATGATTATGCTCATAACTTTATTTACCTAAAAAAGACATTGAAGAACAAAGATTCTCTAATTCTTACATTTCTTTATAGACATTATTAAATTCTGAAATCTGTTCCTTGAAATTATGGATCTATTAATTTTGTTATTTAAGTTCAATTTACAATTATTCAATTTATGAGTTTAATTTCTTTATAATATTTTCTTTTACTACACAATCTTCATTATTTTATTACAACTATTAGTTAATTTGCCTTGTTAATTAATAATTTAGATTACTTATTCAAAGCTGTGATTTAATCATTTAAATTATTAATCAACATATTTAATTTACTATTTTGATTTTATTCAAAAAGCAACTACTCTTATAAATGCTTATTCTGTATTTGTAATTAATAATTTAACTTATTTAACGTTGTGTTGTTTTCTTTGCCTGTACTAACATTCATATCAACCTTTCTTTCTTTAATTGAATTTCTATTTCCTTTGTCTTATTCCTCTTATAAAACAGACTAATATTAGACTTTAACAATTTACATTATTTCTACTTCTAATTTTTTCTTGCATATTATTAAATTCATCTTAAAACCTTTTAAGACTCTCTTTTTTTTTTAAATTTTAACCTTCTTAAAACTGATTTTAAACATTATTAATTCTCTTTTTGTTACATCCACTTTATTAATTTAAGGGAGGAGATCCAATGATTTACGTTTATCTTCTATTTCTAACTTCAATATGATTCTATATTTAATAATAAATATAAACATATTACATCTACAAAGCCATTTGTGGTTACATCAAGTAATCTAATTGGTGATTTATAATAGCTTGCTTCTATATTATATTTTTTGTCTTCATTGCAAACTTATGAATTTAGTATACACGAAATTTGCTTTTATTTCTTTCTTGTTGTAGTACTCATTTATTTTTATTTCAATATGTCTTCCAATTTATTAAACAAATCTGCAGATCTTAGAGGTTGAACTGGATCATGGGTAGCTCTTTAACTAGGAATAGGAAATCGCGAAACACTATTAGAACGAGAATTGTTGATAGAAAATAGAGCTGATTGTTATTATTTAAGGAGTTTTTCATTAGTTAAGTACTCCATTTAATTTTAATTATCATTATATTTATTAACGTATATCCCTTTTGGTATATTCTTCTTTTAGTAAGTCTTATAATTTATCAATTTCTTCTTTTGTGAAAGACACCTGAGTTTCTTCACTGTCATCTTTCACTAGTTTCCATTCAAACTGTAGTTTTTTGTCAAATTCATTATTTTCACACACTATTTAATTTTCAATAGAATCAGCAATAAATTTCTAATTTACTCTAACCAACTTAAACAAATGCCAATAATAATTCATATCATTTCCAGTTTACAATTTCATATATAATTCTACCTACAATAATTAAGGAGGGGATTAAATGAATGAATACAACAATTAAGTTAATTGTGTAAAAATACTTTAATCTATTAATTATTAATGTTCAATTAGATTCATTAATAATTCTAAAATTTCATCAAAAATGTTATCTGCAATACAATAACCACATTACTCAAATTAATTTATTATCATTTGATTTTCTTTAAAATAATTTTTTAATTCAATAATTTCTTTTTACAACATTATTTAATGAGTTGAAAATGGCTTTTTCATTTATAAACTAATTAATGAACTATTGCTTGAAGATGTATGCAAAACAACTATTTATTCTTTAATAAATTCATTAACCTATTTTAATAAGAAGGCTTCATATATTCTTATTGCTAATGATAAACTTATTAATCTATTTTAAAGAAATTAAAAAGACATTCTAGCTTTTTGAATTTTATCACATAATTATTTAACTTTGTATATTTCATCAAATATCAAATCTAAATATGCAACTGCTTATTTTTATAATTAATATCCAATATATTTTAATTATTGTTCTTTCAATATTTCATTTGTACTGTCATCTCTTTCATTATTAAATATTTCTTCTTCTTATATATCTTCATTTGCTTTCTAATGAATAATTGGCATTATTTCTGATGTGTTTTCATGTAAGTCTTATTTAATACTCTAAATGTAATCTGCTTTCACTTCTCCTTATAACCAACTATGCTCAAAGAAGTCCCTAAAACTTATCCTTTTTTTAAAATCCTATTAAAGCATTTAAATTAATAGTTCTTTTAATTTTGTTGTGATTGAAGAAACCTCTGGGAATTATAAATCGCCTTTGTTGATAATCGCAATTAAATCATTTATGTTTCCACCTTTTGGTGGTATAAAAGGAGATCTTCCATAGATCATTTAATAAATTATCACTCCAACTGACCAAACATCACATTTCTCATTGTATTACTTTCTTTAAAGTATTTCTGGTGCCATCGTTAGTGGAGTTCCACAATAAGATGTTAAGTATTGATCCTCTTCCATATATTTGGCAAATCCAAAATCAGCTAATTTAATCTATACGTAATTCTTTTCAATACTTGAAAATTCTTAGATACTAATATATTTGCTAATTTTAAATCTCTATGAACAATCCTTAACTTATACATCTATTACAATGCTTATGCTAATTACTAAACTATTCTCCTAACCTCTTCTTCTGGTAATTTCCCATTTGGAGAGTATTTTCTAAAACTTAGTATTATTCCATTACCTGATATATGCATCCAAATCACCATTCTCACAATATTCAAATACTAAATAGTAATGATTCTAAGTTTTTTTAAAATCTATTAATTTGATTATATTTGGATGATCCAACTATCTTAAAATCTCAATTTCCTTCTCAATCATTGACATACTTTCATTTCTAACATTCTGCTTTGATATCATTTTTATTGCCACATCCTCTTATCGTCCATCCATTTTCCCCCTAAACACTCTAGCAAATGAGCCTACTTTCTCTTTAAATAATACCTTAACCAATCTCCCTTACAAGACTATAAGGCCCAACTTTTTTTAAATATGTAGCTGGTTTCATAAAAAATAAATTAATTAATTTAATAAACAAATTCTAACATAATTAATCAGTTTTCTTAATTCGACTTTTCTTTTTTTATAAAAATACTTAAATTTATGTTTCTCCAGTGGATGGCAATTATAATTAATAAATTTTATTATTAAAGCATTTCATCAAATTAATATCCATTATTCTATAATGTATTTCATTTATTTTTTACTAATTTATACAAAATAACAATGATTATTTATTGATTTTTTATTTAGCATATTATAAATATAAATGAAAGTAGAATATTCTTTTTATTAATAACTCGAAAATTATTTTTAAATTTTGATATCGTTCTAATATCAAATAAATATACTTAATATTAAGATCTTAAATTAAAAATAGTAATAATAATATTGGTAATTTATCCATTAACAATTAGGTATAAATATTAACATTAATTATCATAATGAAATAGTTCATCATTTTTGAAATTGAAATAATTACAAGAAGCTTGATAGGATAATAATTTATATCATCATATAAAATTAGAATGTTATGTTATTATAAAGGGAAATGTTGTTAATTGTTATTTAAATTATTATAATCAAAATAAACTAAGGAAATATAAGAAATAATTGAGATAAAGTTTATTGATTGTAAAATATAATTTTAAATAATGAAAGCTAGTAACATAAAAACCGAAGCATAGTATGGAAAGGCTAATTATTACTATTCTGATGGAACAGGTAGAGAAATATAAGTATGAGATAACTTTAGGTCGTGACACTTATATTTAATTTGATAATGGTGGATTGACCATGCATTAATAGAGATGCCATTAAGCTCCAATAGGAAGTTTTTAACCAAAACGAAGTGGTCCAGTATTTAGACCATAATCAAGCAATAAGACTTTGCATTATGTTAGTGATGGAAGTGGGAGAGACAAATATGTTTTGTAAATTGTATTGAATATAAATGTGAATAGAGATAATCATGGTGGTTTAATGAATACTAATGGAGATAGACATTGGTTAGTTTCATTTAAATAGGGATTAAGAACACCTGAGAGAGCAAGGTAATGATGTTATGAAAATAATAGACCTCGTTCTGGTGTTTAAACTCCATAATATTCTTATTAGTAAAGAATTTGTAAACGTCTTTCTGTTCCAAAATATACTAGGATTCCATTTTTAAAACAATTAAAAAGTGAAGAGATGATATGAATAATACAAAAAATATTATTTTAACCGAATTTATTAATGAGTTTCTAAGAGATGTCTAAGTAAATAGAAGAGATGACTAACTACCTTGTATGATTCCTTAATAACTTTATAGTTAGAATAGAGTGATGAAAATTTAGTAAACACGTCTCCTACGAATAGGGAATAAATAAATTTGATTATTCATGACCAAAAAGTGAAATAGAGAATTAATGCAATGTTAAAATAGAAAGTAATTTTATGTAATCCTAAAAATAGAGTAGACAATATCCACACCAATATTTAACTGTTGAAATCTCAAGTGAAGACAATTATGAAATTGAGTTGGATTAAGAAGATATTAAATAAGTAACGAAATTTTTATATTCAAATTATAGGTTTGCGAAAACTTCGGAGAAGTTAAATAAGTCTATACTAAACTAAATGGAGCAATAATAATCAAGTTTAATACAGTTTTTGATGCTTTTATTGTTTATAAGCTATTAAACAAACATTAAATTAAAGAGTTGGATGTTACTATCAAAATTGAATTTACTACTTAATAAGATCTTTTAGAGATTATGGAAATACAAGACTCGAATTAACAAAAATTTACATGTAGATATGATGTTTAAATTGATAATGACAAAGACTTTTAGGTTGCTCGTAAAATTATAGGTAAATTTATTTATCAAACAAATTTAGGAGCCAAAGGATGTAATATGAAAAAGATTATTGATTAATGTTTAATAGATTGTGATACAAAAGAATAAGATCTCGTTAAACTCAGACTTAGAGGAAGAGGATCAGGATATAAAGAAGGTCCAGAAAAAAGGGAATCTTAAGAACCTTTACACTTATGTGTTTCCTCTAAACATAATCATTTATTTTTAAGAGTAAAATATATATTAAATATTTAAATAGGCCTGTTAATTGGTCGAGTAATTACTGTTAAAAATTTATGAAGATTATAAATCATTTGGTTTGAATAAGGGACGTAAATAAATAAATTTCAATATCAAAAGAATTCAACAATCGATTAAACCTCAAATATAATCGAATTTTATGCCTGAATTGCCAAACTTTAATTTCTCAAATGTAAATTCATTTTTTTATAATTTTAGAATTAATTCATTGATTTTAACAATGAAAACATAATGGCATATTCTAATATACCTAATTAATTAATATGATGAATATATATCATATATATTAGATCTATAATTAATAAATTGTAATTTCAATAATAATAACTCATTTTTATAATCTATAACCTCTAATTTTTAAATATCCTGGTATACCATCTTATTATTCTAATGATACTAATTTTGGACCATTAGAATCTTTAATTTCCACATTGAATTAACCTAAATTATATCATAAAATTAAATTACCATTTCCATATAATTAGGCATAACCATCAATATTCACTTAATGTAATTCAGCTTATCCACCTAAGATCACAGTTGAATTTGATGAAATTTACACTTCTAAAAGTTAATTATAATATAAATTTCATACTTCCTTTGATTCTTGACTTAATTTCAGCCAAAGTAACACCAAATGATGGATGTAACACTATTTTTGGTCCAAACTTGAATTCTAATCCATTAAAATTAACTTCATCTGAAACTGAATCTGGAATCTAGACGCCAGCCATCCTTAAAAGTTCAGCATTAAGCCAGTAAAAGTCATTTTCTGATGAAGCTGCGCATTCTAAAGGCAAATTAGATTTTTATTTAGCTAAAGCAGTATTAAGATCATTTTTGCATGCAGAGAAACAGAATCTTCTATTCAAAGCAGTAAATCCTACTTTATTTTCAGGGCCAAGAAGTTTAGGATAATCTTACATCATACATTCCAATCTAGAAGATGACTTAAACTTAGTTTTAGTAGCATCAGCATATTTTGGATTAATGAATTCAGCTATTAATCCTTTAGTTTCTTATAATACTGTTTCGTATTCATTCAAAGAAAACAAGAGACAATTGATATTACCAGGATATTTAGAATATCCTTATTCATCTACAGGTTCCCCACCTTAAGCTTTGACTAATGGATCTAATTAATTATATTCAACATTTAATGTTAATCCTTTATTATTTTTATCAACTAAATAACATATAGCTCCAACAGCTTCTCCAGGTTTACGACTTACAACAATGGAGTTCAATTCAAATTTATTTTCTATACTTACTCCTAAAACTACTGGTAATGCTCTGAATGCTTAGGCATTTGTATCTTAAAATATAAATAGCCACTTTCTTCCTTCATTTTTCCATTTTTATGCTAATCCAGACATATATAATAATGTATGAATGTCGCCATGACCATGTGGTTTAGTATCAATTAATAATTTCCCTTAAACTTAAGCGAAATGAGCAAGGTTATCTAACATAGCTGGTACTTTTTCTTATTTAATTAGACTAACTTAATCTTTTTGTAATCCAAAATACAAATTATTCTCTAATAGTTATTATGTTAGTTTATGAGTATCATCTGATGTCATTATTGCAAAGGGTAATTATTTATTTCCATGCTTTCTTTATAAATTCAGTATAAATTAGCAATAATATTCTAAGTATGTTGTATTAGTAACTAAATCTATTGGTAATGCTACTTTTATTCCATCATAACCTAATCTCTCACCTAAACCACCTGCTACCAATACAAAACATGTATCTTTTATTTCTTAAACTCCTAATTATTCCAATCTTAAATATTCCTCTGAATATATATCAATATTCTATCCTTAAGGAACATGAGCTGTATATTCAGCAAATGGATTGACATCTTCAGAAGCATCAAGCAATAACTTAACATATGAATAAATATATTATACTTTTCTTGCTCTATTTGCATATTCCTTTATTCCTCCTGGATAATTCTTGTTAAGTTGATTTATTTAATCTATGAATTCTGTTATCTGTTATTGAGTGTAGTTGTTAATATATGTGATTAAATGTTACTAATCAATCGAAGTTAAGTACTCTATCAACTGTTCTTATGTCTAAATATCTTAATTCATAATATATTTATTTATTTATTATTCAAACAAATCTTCGAATTTTAAACATCCACATTTTCACTCTACTTAAAACACTATTAACTATTTTATCAACAACTAATCTTCTACTTTTTAATTATTCAACTGACTATTAAATCTTATTACAGATTCCTCTAATAATTATATAAGTATATCTAATCCATAAAATATTAATATAAACAAATAAACAATGTTATTGTTCTTAATAAAATATACAGAAAATAAATATTTTATCCTCATTAATATTATTATCATTTCAATTTTTTTAACTCTGCATCAAACTTACAAAATTTATTATTTAATTAATTTATTATTAAATATTTTATTTTATTATAATTTATTGTTTTAAATCAATCTAAGGAGTCTGTTATATCCCTAATTCATCTAAGTAGTTTTTGATTATCAATTGTCTGTCTAAATATAAATTACCCATTTTTTGTTGATATTTATCATAATCCAATATTATCTCTCTGTTTTTCCATCAAAGAATTAATAATCATAGTAATATTCTTGAATCTCTAAAATGTAACAATATTTAGAGAAAATTTCAACAAAAGATTTGTTATTCAAATATCAACATGAATGAATAATTATAATTTCAAGGTCTTTCATAAGAATAAAGCTTTATATATAAATATTTGAGTTTTAATCTAAATATATATATAGATGGCATCTAAAACACTAAGGTGTATTTTGATAATTAATAAATAATGTTCTTATTGTATTTTTTTGGAATGTAAAATAATGTATCATTCACCTCCTGCAGATTTAGATCCTGGGGCAACAAATTATTAGATTTCATCATAAAGGACTAAAACAAGTGATGCACCGATTCCTCTGAAGAAATTTGATAGGGCTCCTTTGAAGAAGGCTTTTGTGCCTTCATTCTTAGCAATTTTGATTGCACAATCCAATGTATTTTTATAGAGAACATCAGCTCTTCCTAAATAATTATAATAAATTAATAAATACCAGATTACATCATCATTCTTCTTCTAATTGTATCTAATGGATAAGAAATAACACCAGCAGTACCGGTGATGAATTAAGCAACAACAAATTTTGCAAAAATGTTACCCATCAATGGATTTTTAAAGATTGTTCCTTTTGCTGTGTCATATGTACCAAAATAGACACCTCTGTATACAATAATTCCCAATACTGAAACACCAAATCCTCTGTATAATCCACCGAAACCATCAGTTTTATAAACTTTGCTCAAGCAATCTGTTAAACCATTGAATTGTCTTTCTGATTTTTTACCAATATCTGCAGCTAATCTTGTTCTTGCAAAATCAAGTGGATAAACAACTAACAAAGATGTTGCACCAGCTGCACCACCTGAGGCCATATTTCCTAAGAAGAAGAGGAATTTCTCTTTCTTTGGGTCTTTTATAATATTTAATACTTATTACCAAATGGGCAGAGAAGCTTCTTGTAGGCATCTTTGAAGGCGAAGTTCAATGCTTGAGTTGGGAAATATCTGATGACATTTGCTAAATTACCTCTCCATAAGGCAGATAAGCCCTATTATAATTAATGTATAAATTACCTCTTCTTTTGGAACTCTGATGAAGCAATCAACTATACCATTATATTTCTTGGCACCACCTTCTTAGATTTTCTTATTAGCATCTTAGGTTTAGAGTAACAATTTAACTCTTTCGATTGGAGCAACAGCAGTCTTTGAAACAGCAGCTGAAACACCACCTATCAAGAAATCTCTTAAGAAATCACTCATTTTTAACAAAAAAAATAAATCTTTTTGAATTTTTTGGAAAAAATTTTATGCTTATATATATCACAAATAAATATATATTGCATACTATTTATTAATTTTCTTTTATTTATTACACTCTTCTAATATATTTCATTAACACCTGTTTTAAAAGCTAATTTCTTTTTCTTTCATGTTCAATATAAATATATATTCTTTAAACAAATCTCATTCAAATTTTATTTTAAACTCTATTTTATACATTTTACATATTCTCCATTAAATAAATTTTTAATTTTATATTTTATATTCTTAAATTCTCAAAAAGACTATTATTCGATTACTACTAAATCACAAAATTATTTAAAGGTTTTAATATTGTAATTATAAAGTTAGAATCAACATAGGAGTTAAAAAATAAATATATTCAAAAAAAAGGTGTAATCCTATTAATATTAGATATTAAATTTTATTCTTATTTAATCAAAAAATGTAAATTATATCAAAAAAAGAATGGTTTACAATCAATTAAGAAAAATCTTCAAAACAAAAATTGATATACTTTTCAAAACTTTATCTTTCTCAATTTAATCGAAAAAATTTAATATTCTCAACTTATTACCATTGAAAGTATTTACAAATAAGAGAATAATCAAGTAACTTTTTATAATTCTTTTCTTTATAATTAATTCTAAGTAGTTTAATCTTATAAAATTATTTTTGCATATACAATCAATTATATTGAAAAATGAGGAAATTATTATTATATTTAGGATTTAGACTAATAATTAAAAAAATCTCAAAAATTTATTGATTTTGCTAAATTGGATTTTTTGTTATTATATAATTTATTTTTGTTTTTGTTCATATAGTAAAATACTTATTTATACAGTTTTTGGTACTTTATTTCTCACAAATAGAAATATCTTCAATTAAATCATTTTTTAAGTTTAATCCATTTGGATTTATTATATTTGAGATTACAAAACCAAACTTTTAATAAAACACTTCTTAAATTACTTAAATTAATTCAATTTATTCTTCATCTTATTAATGTATGTTTATAAAAGTAGGAAAAAACCATAAAATATTAGATAGTGATTAACTACTTATAATATATGTCAATAACTTAACTAGATTTATCATTTTTGAAGATTATTTAATTAATGGTTTTATTATTATTAATATTTGGATAATGTATATTAACAAATTTTAATTTACTTGAACCTATATTTAAGTATATTAGCTTAATAGATTAAGAAAAGAATTATTTTTATCCTTCATACTAAAAACGATTAGATCTATTTAATTTTAACCTCAAGAAGTTTAATATTGATTTGAGATGAGAAATGAGTTTTCAGTTTTGTATATACTTTAAGACCATAAATGTCATATATTTATATAATTGAATGTTTAAATAAATAAAAAGTTGTAAGGAATAATTTTAGAGTGATAGATTGTTTGTGTTCAAGAGAAAATTAAATTAGAATTCAAATAGAATAAATATTACATACATAAATTAGACAATAAAATTATAAAATTGCATTTAAATAAAAGTATAATGATTTTGAAAATACAAATATTATCACTCAACTTTTTATTATTCGTTATTTTTTTTAACTGCAGAAACAATTTCTTTGGATATTGGTACTGTAAAGGGTACAGATATAGGTTGTTGGAATGAAAAAGTATTTGTATTAGGATTTTTAGGTATTTAAGGAGTA
Organism: Paramecium sexaurelia; assembly: GCA_000733375.1. Lineage (NCBI taxonomy): Eukaryota > Ciliophora > Oligohymenophorea > Peniculida > Parameciidae > Paramecium > Paramecium sexaurelia. The sequence continues at coordinate 31,070 of JPFM01000124.1, read as the reverse complement.
GTAAATTGATGTTATTCTTAGTTATTCAATGATTTTGATTAAGGAGGAGATTGGAAAATGAATGGGAAACTGGATGGTATAGAGCGTACTGGAGAATTCAAGGGTTGTCTTTTAGAATCTGAACAATTATCTAGGAGTTGAATAGAAGTTCTTTATTTAGATGGAGTATTATTGGATGATTATGCTTGCATCTATTATTGTATTTAAAAATATGGAGTGATTTATTCAGTTAAAAGTGAGGTAATTCTACCATATAAACTTTGTTCATATAATAAGAGTTATTTAATGAAGCCAGGATTGGGTGAAGCAATTGGTCTTTAACATTTAACATAGATTAAAGCTTATTCTAGATTCAGATTTCTTTTTTTCATCAAATAGGAGAGAACAATAGCAGTGGACCTTGATTTACCAGCATGGCAATGGACTAAAACGTTAGTATATTATCTGGAAGATTCCAAATAATTATGAGCTTAATCAAATAGGGGAATCATTTCTTGTAGAGGGGTATCATGACAATCAATTATAAGATTGTTAATTTCAGGTCCATATTGAATTTCTGAAATAAATAAATATATATTACTAAATTCAGAACAAACAGATAGAACACATGTAATATTGTATTAATTTAATGCGTTCATATTTGTTGCAGTAATGATGGAACCTTAGAATAATCCTCCTCTTTTTTCTACAGGTTCTATGATGCATGAAATATCATAATTATTAATCATTATAATAAATTATATAATCAAGCATTTTATTAGAAATGTCTGGATAGAGCAGTTTGATGTCTAAATTCTAGTCTCTTTCTTTCATCATAATAGAAAACAATAAGTCCAACTATTGTTGGTAAGAAAGCTTAAAATATTGATAGAAATTTACCAACAACAAAGACAACAATAGTTATGGGTATAAGTGCGACTCCCGATACAAAAGCAAAAAATAATAAGCATGCTTATATCCAACAAGTTTGATTTCTGTAAAACCTTGTTTGAATTAATTTGGCTACACATAAAATTGGGGCAATCACTAAAACAACCATAGGAGTTAATATGATTAGCAATATAAAACAAATGAATCTCCATATAATTAATTTCACATATGACCAATCTTTTTATCGAATCCAACCTGGCATCAATGCAGGACAACCAAAAGGATTGAATATTGCATAATGAATTGATGTATAATCACTTCCACAAATCCAACACCATTCATGTTAGCAAAATTAGCATGTCATATGATTACAACCATTTATTTTCTCAACTATTATTTTACATCTTGGACATTATTATGTGTCTCTATTTTCTTGCCATTCATTCAATATTTATTATAGATTCTCGTCACAACTTACAAGAGGATGTGCTCTTTATTTACATCCTTTGCAAACTTCAACTGCACAATAACTACAACTTGATATCTTCAAATCTTATTTAAATTCTATCACATTATTGCAATTTATTGTTGGACACCATGCCTTATTAGGATTTGTGGCAATCTCTATATTAAGATGACACTTTATATATTTTGTGTAAAGTTCTTGTGAATGTTCCATAATATCAATATCTCTAATTTAATAATCACAGTGTGGACATTTCAAATTCTTTATTCTATTCTCATCTATAGATTGTCTTAAATAATTATAAAAGCAACTTAAACAAATCATGTGTTTCTATTTATTTAAATGGACTATGTCTTTGTCCAAGTACATTAAATAACATATACAACATTGTTAATTTTGATATATAATATCTATTAATTTGTTTATATTTCCAATTAAAATCTCGCTATTCTCATCAAACTTATTATGAAATTACCTACCTTAATTACAAACTCCACATTAATCCTTTGTTTATTCAATATAAGCATGACTTTCATCATATTTTAAATATATAATTCCCTCTTATATTGTTCTATATCCTTTAAAGTGAATTACAAATACAGATTGAAATACAGTAAATCCATGCAGTTAACTCAAATCTATTATTAATTAAAGTTCTTGCAAAGTAATCTTTGAAAAATCCCATTCATTTTTTACACCATTTCCATCTTCTACATCATCCTAAAATTATAAATAATTCATTTATTTTATATTAAAATAATCATTATTAATTATTTAATATTATACATAAATTCTTATATAAAATAAAATCATCTAAATCTCTTATTGTTTCACAAATTTATCATCTCTCATATTTATATATTTCTAAAGATATTGTAGTCGCTTTTATTAATTTAATTAAAAGATTTAAATATTATTCAATAAAAAAATTATTATTGAATCTTAAATTTCTTAAACATTTAATCTTATTATTGGGTCAACTCTGAACTAAATTCTCAATCATACTCTTTAGTTGTTTCATTTAAGCCTCTTGATGTAATTGGTAAGAAATAATATCCAGAGAGTCCAGCACAAGAAACTGTGTTAGACTAAGAATTTCTTAAATTACTTATTAGAATTTGAAAAACAAACTATGTTGAAATTAAATAATCAATCAAAATTCTCAGAAGTAACATCATTCAAAAAAGTTGGTTAGACTTATAATTTGTTTAATGATTTCATTTATATTACTCAAATTTTATTAATTAACCAATAAAAATTAAGATAACTATAAATTTAATCATCATTCCTTTAATCTAATATTTAATCTGCTAAAAAATTAACTAAATAGTTTCATTATTAAGTGTTAGTTATATAAATGATGGAAATTAATTATCAATTCAATATTAGAGATTCTGTTTCTAATACATGTTTGTAACTAATAATAAAAAACTGTCTTTATTGATTTAATTATTTTACTACATTATTCAAATTGTATATTAAGTCAGTTATAATAAAATTGATTTTTATTGGTAATTAATCAAAAATATAGTTTAATAATATTTATCATAATTCTTCTACAACTTATTTATCATTATCATCATTTTCCTCTATTTCATTATACTTCAAATTTCTCTTTATTTACTTTTAATTCCCAGATTCATATTCGCATAATAGATTATTCTTCATATTAAAAACCAAAGGAGATTGAGTTTAATTAGTCATGTTATATTATAAGGAATGCTCTGAACTTGTTAATTATAATTCTGTTTGTTTATTAACAGTTCCTTTTGGATATTCAGTTTAACTATACTGAAATAATTCACCTGTAATTTTAGATTTTCTTGATTCTGAACTCTTTAACTGGTTATCCAACTAATCAAATTCTAAATATTACAATAAGTTTCTTACAAGAAAAAGTTAATACTTACTCATTTTTCAGTATTGAGTGTACCTTTCTATCTAACTCTAGTTTCATATTTATACTTATTTCCTCAATTGATTATTGCTATTATTGAGGAACTTATGTTTAATTTTTATTCTATACGATTTAATAATTAAGATATTCATCATTAGAATCTATTATCTTGTCTTATTAAATAGGTATGTATCTAACACTTTCATTACAACTGTACGTTAATTATCTATTATCTTTTTATAATTAATATTCATCCGCTATTATTTTTCTCATTTTATTCCAATCAATACTTTCAGTTTCATTTAAATAAATATAATACATCATCAAAATGTATTCTATTGATTCATATGATAAATTGTAGATTTATTTTAAAAGTAGAATCAACTCATCTGAATTATAAACTTTTCTTTCTATATCAAGTTCATTTATTTTATTATGTAATTATTTTATAAATTAACTATTGATTGATTTCCAAGTTAACTATTGAATTTATATAAAGTTAATACATATTTTGAAGATATTTTAGGATGATTTTCGAATTTATTTATTATTTCTTTTACCTCTTATGTGTCTTCTAATTAGATTTTGTTACTGTTTCCTTAATCTTCTCCGATTAAATATCTACATATCAAAATTGATTCTTCATATTAAAAATTAAATGGTGATTTCATGAATATTTCTATTGCTTCTCCTAATTAAACAAATTATTTATTATTAAAGCACATCTAAATTCTATCTTTGGTTAATTTTAATGATATAATTTTGTATTTTAATTTTAAAAATAGTATTTACAATTTATAATTGTTTATGGGTTAAATTAAAACTTATTTATTTTCTTATTCTGGAAATTAAGTGACTTAATCTTATTAGTTTAAGATTGGAAAAAATTACTTTTTCATATCTTAGGTGATTGATACCGAACTTTAAGGTGACTTTTGTTTGAGTAATTCAATAATATTGATTCTATTATTTAAATCCTAACTAAAATATGATATTTAAATTAATACATGATTTGATCTTTCTTTAAACATTATTCCTCTAATTGCTACTTTTATTTTTATAATTCCAAAATAGAATTATTTAATTCTCTTTCTTATTCTTTTATTTATTTTGTAAACATTTTTGACTTAGTTTCACTTAATACTAATTCATTTTTTAAAGAATCAAATTATTATAATGTAGAACTAATGATTTAAATAACAATTTACATTAATTTCTTTTCTATAAAATCTTTATTTTTTGTATCATTTTGTGGGTTGGTTGAATAATTACATTGTTTTTTAACATTATTTTTTTCAATAATAAGTAATTTAATTTTATCTTATAATTTTGAATTATGATTTGAAATTTCTTGATATTACTTTTTCAATTATTCATTTTCAGAAACTAGATGAGATATAGAATTTTGTTATTGATTAAAAGCCGATTAAAATTTAGATATCTTATCTATTATATTTGGATCCTTAATAATACTATTTTATAATAGGATTTAAATTACTCCTGATCAGAAACTTTGAAAATTGTTTGAAGTACTTGTTTAAATTTAGAAATCTGATTATGCAAATTGCTGATTTCAGTTTACAATTCTTATATTTTAGTAAATTTAAGAGATTTAGATTAATTCTGAATGTCCGATTATAATTCTTCAATTAAATTTCTTTATTGTTTAACTTTAACTTTAAAAATAGGAACCATATTGGGATTTAAGTCCTAATCTAAAGGATTATCAACTTTTGAAATTTTGGATATATGTGACTAATTTAGTTTTGAGAGTTAACTTGTAACTATGAGATTTATGCTTTCAATTTTTAATTTTAGTATCTTAATTCATTTGTTTATTACTTTAACTGGAGATTGGAGTAATATAATTATTCATGATCTTCAAAATATTCTTTAGGTGCTATAAACGATTGATGTTATTATTTGTAGATATGTTATGAACTATATCTGAATAAATTAATTACTTATTTGTACTAATTTCTTGTTTGTCTTTGGATAGAATGGGAATAATTGCACTTTAAGGTCTTCTTCTCATTTTATTAAAATAATAATAATAATTTAAAAAATGGAAATTGATATATTAAATGAATTATTAACAGAATCAGTTGCTAAATTATTCAATCCTAGAGCTGTATATAATTTTAAGAGACCAACTCCAAGTTATGATAATTATTAGAAGAATTCAAATAATACATCTTCGACATCAATATCATCAATGCAATCTGATTAATCAAAGTTCGAACAGCCATAATAAAAGTTATCAAATCCTCCGACAATTGAATAATGGGTAAGTATGATCGGCCCATAGAAATTATAAGAATCTTTAAATAAGTAAATTTGATTACAATATTAAAGATTAAATATAGATTTAGCTAAATTAACAAAAAGAGATTTAGAAATGATGAGTATGGACTAACTTTAGAATGAAAAAAAGAGAGTAAAAAATGAACTTAAATTTTATGATGCCAATTTTTAATAAATATTCAATAGATTTCCTTTAAGAAATGAAAAAGAACCTATGAGACCCTTATATATTTACTACAAAAAATTGAAATAATAAATTGATAAGGTTACATAAAACCCGGGAATTTAAATACCAACATATAAACAGTCAACCAATAATACATAAGGAGAAATTCAAAAAAGAATAGACGATTTAAAAAAAACAAGAGCGGAATTGAGAGAAAAATTAAATAATTTCTAAAATGAATTTACTTCCACTCACAATAGAAGAATTAGATTCCATAAAGATATTGCGCCAGTAGAAAAAGAATATAAACTCTACAAAGAAATTAAAAATGAAATTTAAAAATTAGAGAATATATTATAAAAGAAATGAATTATATTAGATATATTTTATTTGATATGATTTTGAAATTAAATAAATAAAATTTATAAATATATTTTACATGTATCTTCAATAACTTCCAAAATATGGATTCTCGATTTAGTTTTACAGCTACAAAAGTTACAATTATTGTTGTTATATAAAAAGATTTCTCTTCTTCTTATATTTACAACTTCCAACAATTAATCCAAACAACGCTAAAACAGAAATTATTATTGGAGTCAAAGTATGAACTAATAGTGGTTAAGATGTTGTATATAAATCTCGATATACTGATACTGTTGATAATGGAATTGTTTATTATAGATATCCAAAGTTAACAATTGCAGTTGTTCTAATATTGAAGGTTCCTTGATAATTAATTGGAAAATCAGCAACAATGTTATTATCTGAATATTGGTTATATTTTTAAGTGTAGGTATTTGTATAATAAGAGTTGTATTTTCTCCAAATTTCAGTATCTCCATAACCACAAATAATGTCTTTTGATTCTGAACCTTCATATCCGATTGTTATGCGATACTCTACATCTTCGTAGTTATTAACTTTAAAGTCTGGTAAAGTTATAAAGATTCTATCTCTTCTTATTTGTACTGTTGGTTTTAGTTAAGTATTTGATAAGTATGACTTTATATCCTTTAGATATTATGTTTAAATTCTTTAATACTAAATTATATTTTAAGTATTTATTACTTTCAGAAAAACATCAGGGTTATCATAAGATTACTATTACAATCTGTAATAAAAAGTTCCATTACTCGTATTAAAAATATCATAATTTAACCTATTGTCTATTGCTCCACTTAAATTTCTATACTAACCAAAATTATCAAACTCCTTTATATCAAGATTTTTATTAGAAGTAGGACATTTAAATATTTCAACATAGACTGTTGATGGATATTATATCTCTATGCTAAAATCATTTTTTGTAGAGAAAAGTCCCTAAGTGATAGCCTTATTAGCAGTCAGACTAGTTTTATAAGTTGAACTTAAATCAGTTATAAAATCGAAATTTTAAATCTTAGTAGATGTGTTATAATTAACAACAGTAATAGTTGCATAATCATCAGAAAAGTCATTTGAAAGAGTAATTGTAAAATTTTTATCGGAACATTTATATTGTTGTCTTTAATAATGTGTGACAACTAATTTAGTGTAGTTAAATGCAAACCATAAATCAGTATTATAGTTCTAAGAATAATTAAATAGTATTTACATCACATCTTAGACCCAATTAATAAACAGGTTTATTAGCAGAGAATTCCAAAGTTGTTTTGCTAAAATCTCCTGAATTTATTAAAAAGGTAAACTAATTATTACATTTTGCAACACCTATGATTAGAATGAGTATATATACAAATTTCATTATTTTATTTTATACAATTCATACATTAATCATTTTTAAACAATGAGCATTTGTGCAATATGGATTATTTAAATTAAAATTAAGTCATATATAATAATTATTTACATTGGCATTAACAGTGTCTAAATTCTTTGATTAGATACATTTTCTAAATTCTATAGTAAACATGTTTAGGATTGTATAATTAACTAAAAACAATATTTAAGATGCAGCCTCATTTTATAATTTTATTAATATGCTAAAATCATTTCTTTGAGTTCTTTTTAATGAATTCTATTCTTATAAAAATAATCATATATATAAATTATTAATTATCAATATGTTGATGATACGAATTATAATAATTGGTATACTAACTTACAAATTAATCAGAATCTATCAACTTTAAATTTAGAGAAAGGGAATATTAAATTATTTTTACTATTAATGGATAGATTCATTACATAAAGGGTAAAATCATATAAATAGTATTATAAATTAGAGAACAGAAAAGTTCTTCATTGAGCACACATATAAATATTAGAAATTGTGAATTTAAAAAAAATTGAAAATGGATGAATTATGAGGGAAATGAATATCAAAGAGTTAGATTATGGAGAGCATTTTGGAAAGGTGAAGGATTTAATATCAGAGGATACTATGATAATTATGGCAATAAATGGGGCATTTGAATTGGATAATTTGAAAATTATTGGGAGTATATTTTATTAATTATATTGGAAATCCAAGTTACTATAATAGAGAATATTAAAATAATTTTAAAAGATGATATTGGGAAATTATATATACTTTTAGAAAATGTTTAAACTTTGCAAATGAGAAAAGAGGAGGTGGTTCTTATTATAAAATTGGGATTAAAACATGGAAAATGGATAAATTAGAACTTGTGTTTAATATAATAAAGAAGGGATAAGCAAGGAATGTGGACAGAATGAGATAAAAGTAATACATTTTTGAGTAACTTAAAGTGATTCATAAGTAGGAGAATATTAAGAAGGTAAAATGTTGGAATATGGGATATTATTATTAGAAATAGTATAGCGTAATAAGTATAGAAACTATATAAAAGCGGAGGTGGTTTATATAATGAGAAAGGAGAAAAAGTAGGAAGATGGATGGAACTAATTCAAAATTATAATAAGATAAAATTAATTGAAATTTAGTTATTGGCAAATTATTTATATAGGTAGTTAAAAGTGGAAGACTATTTTTGAGAAGAAGATGATGTATTAATATAATTTATAATATCATAGTAGAGAAGGTTTTTATAATAGTCAAGGAATGAAATGTGGATTAGATGATAAGAAAATGGTTAATGGAAGACTATTCAATTAAAAATGTAAGATGAGATTGGAATGAAAAATGGTCTTTGGATTGATGTTTATGAGAATTATCAAGTGTAATAATATTTAATTCGATTTTGGTTGTTAAAATGTATTTGTTAGAGAGTACAAGAATGGATTTAGATATGGTTATTGGTAAAATGAATTACTAAACCTTACAGAGGTGGAAGTGTTTATGATGAGTATGGAACTAAATATGATAATGGATTGAAATTGATGAAAATTTCAGTGGGAATTGATCTTATTTTATATAAATAATAGATATTCATAAATTATTTATATTGGACTATATAAACATCGAGTCAGTGGGGAGAGTGGATAACAAATTATAAAGAATCTGATGGATACTTTAATAAAATACGATTAAGGATTCAAACCTGGATGAAGGATAGATATTGATCATACCTTTTGAAAGTTTAAATGTAAAATTAGTTTATAGCAAAGATATATTAATCCATTCTTTCGAATATTTTTTAGGTAACTTGTAATCTGAATCAACATATATTATTATCAATATTAGTTATATTGATATTTTTCTTAATCTTAAAGAATGATTAAACAAAATATTATTTTTCTATTGATAAATATATTTCAACAATCAAATTTAAGTCGAAAAAAGAAGTTCTATAATAATTTCATGCCTTGTTTTCTTGACACACTCAAAATTGAGACTATGATTTGTTTATCAATTCTATTAAACTCCTCCAAACATTCATCACCATTTTTCAAATAATTCATATATCATCCTTTTGGTATCTAGAACCTATTTCGATCTTAATAACTAATTTAATCATCTTAAAAAATATAACAATTTTATAATAAAAATTTAACTTTTTAATTAGAATATAAAATTTTAATAGAATTTAATTCTGCAATTAAATTTACCTTATTTTTTAAAACTATATGATAAAAATCTTAAAAATGTAATACATGTAGAAAAAGATCTTAATAATGTTCATATGAAATAGACTAAATTTTCTGAATTTATTAGATTCTGTTTTATTTTCAATATATTGATAAACGATGCCCAGAAGATGAGTTCAAAGCAAAAGTATGATAATTTTAGATTATAAATAATATCTAAAAGATGATGCGATGATAAAATTGATACATCAATATAATTACATAATCAATAAATTAATATCATAAGAAAATTTAAATTTAGTCAAAATTTATGATATGAATTCTAATGAAGACAGAGTAAAAATAATTTCGAAATGAGAATGCAGATTTGAAGAATTTAATATGGAAAAAGCCCATATTTTAATTACTCTCCCATTGAAGCACTAAAGATTGAGATTTTTTGCATCTAAGAATTATTTAATATTAAACATTAAATATTAACTTATATTATTCAAATTATTTTTGAAGTAGCTAAGACTTCATTATGTTGTGTTTTCTAATAGTTTATCTACAGTTTGAAAAAATTATTCATTATGCTCCTTAAATTTAGAGTAAGTATTTTTTAAAATTGTGTAAGTATTTTTAAAAATATTTTAGCATTTTTATGTTGATTATTATTAATTTATGATATAATTAATCTGTTCACTATACTCATCCATTAATTTAGCACAATTTTTTATTTATTTTAGATAATTTTTGATATAATCCCAATCATCATTAGAAAAGCAACTTTTATTTTCCTCATGTTTCTAAATATTTATCGTAATAGTAGAGCCATTATCAGCTTATTATTTTATTTATTAATTCATAGAGACTTGAGATGGATTAAATTTTCGGCATTTTGTTATATTATCTTCATTAAGATCTGGTTTTTACGATATAATTTTACAATTCGAATTGGATGGCATTTAAGAGTATGGTTAGTTTTGAGGGATTTTTTATATGATATTACTTTATATTGATGGATTAAAACTTCTAAGTGATGAAGGATTTGAAAATTAAAGTGGGTGCAAGAATGATTATTACTATGCCTATTATGTTAATGGAAAGCATTATTATTATATAAACTATGGTTATTACTACTTTAATTTTAATTATTATTATTATTAGAATGGTTTTATTGAAATTTATGATTTTTATTACTATGATGATTCTAATGTGATTTTTGATTATTATTACTATGATGATTCTAATGTGATTTTTGATTATTATTACTATGATGATTCTAATGTGATTTATGATTATTATAAAATTTATTAAGATTTAGGGTCTTACTAAAATTATTGTTGTTGTAGTTTAAGTTATTAATTAGGAAAAATAGAAATATTAGAATTTCTATAATTTTCAATTTAAGTTTAACAATTATAGAGATTTTAGAATTTAGTTTCTAACTTCAGTAGATGCTTTTTAATTAGGTCATTTTCCATTAGCTCAGGGAAAGTTATTCTTTTGGTTGGATAAAATTTTATCATGCTTAAAATCATTTATTTTGTTACTTAACTTACATTATTTTCAACAGGCATCTCAAATTCATCTTTTTCCAAATTAGATTAAAACTTGATAATATCCTCTTTATTTTTTCTAAATGGAAAATTTCCAAATACTATTCTATAAAAGATAATTCCTAATGAAAAAATATCAATCAAATGATCTGGTTTATCACAATAATATTTAGCTAAAGCTAAATCTTAAGCCAATTTAATATTGTTGCATTGTGATTAACTCATTTCAGGTGAAGTATAAATAGGTGTACCAGTAAGAGTAAGTTTACTCTCTTATGAATCTATAATTTTTGACACCCCAAAATCACAGATTTTATATAAATAATGCCCTTCTACATAATCTACGAGTATATTATCTGGTTTAAGATCTCTATGAATAATATTTTAATCATATAGAAATTTATAACCCTTTAAAATCTGGGAAATGACATCTAGAGCCTCATCCTCTTGAAAAGACGATAATTAATCTATCCTGGATTATAAGTTAAATAGAGATTATTCTTGAATTTAAACCCACTCTTTAGTGGGTTCGTAATAAAATTAATCTACCATCTTAACAATATGAATATTCTTTGAGCTTTATTTCTTTAATATTTCAATGATAACTTCCTCTCTCTTTTAGAGAATAGAGTTTTAATCTTCAACAATCTAAACTCTTATACTAATTTTACTTTAGCTATTAAGTTTTTTTTTAGGTCTTACACTTTGCGGCATTCAAAAATCTTTGAACTTTTGGTCTAGGCTACAATTCTATTAAAGTAAATTATGTAACCATTTATTATTATAGACTCTTAAATAGTATTGCTAGAATTAATATAAGGATTACTTCATTTTTATAATTAATTATAATAATTATTATTATAAATAAAGTTTAAAACTCATCTCCAACTAATTCTTGATAGCACTTCAACTCTTAATTATGAATTTAAAATTTAGTTTGAAATATTTCATTATATGAATTTTCCAAGTTTAGATTCTGGAATGTTAAATATAATAATATTAAATCATAAAAAGTTGACTTAATTTTATTTTTGAGTTAGTATTCAAAAAGTATGATTGCTTTTGTATTTTTCATCTTGAATTTTCTTTTGCCATATATAGAATTTATTGTATAATTTGATATATTTGGTTCTTATTTAATGTTCTTTTTTAATAATTATATATTATTACAATCTTAACAGAATTATTAATTATATTCAATT
>JPFM01000124.1:6699-18650 GCA_000733375.1 Paramecium sexaurelia | reverse complement strand
ATGATTAATAATCAATTTAAATTTAGATTTTGGAATACAGTTTTTTTTTTGATTAACTTATAATTAAATGCATAAATATTTCAAAAACTACTTAATAATCAATTAATTTTAAATATAAAATTACAATCTTAACAGAATTATTAATTATATTCAATTTATTTTAGATTTTATGAAAACATTTCTAAAATTAAAAATATCTACATTTATAATTAAATACATCTTTACATTTAATGCAATTTTATTAGTGGTATAAAAGGTAATTTTCTAAAGTTTGTCGATTATTTCTTAATTTTCTTTATAATTACAGAAACAGCGATTAGAATTCTGATGAGAAAAGAAATCATTAAAAAATAATGATTTTATTTATAAAATAATAAATCACTATATCTGTTAAATATCTCGTTTCTTCTTGAATCCATTTAATTTATCAATTATAATTAAATAGCTCACAAATGATATCTAAAAGCATATATTGTCACAAATTCTATATAATTTTATTAAATTGATTGATCTTTTACTCTCTTGCTTTTTAGACTATCTTAAATCAAACCCAATGAATAATTTAAATCACATACTTTTGTTAAATTGTAAAGATTTAAATGATTTCTAATCGAAAATACAAACTATAATATAAAATTTATGTAAGGAAGGTTATGAAAAATCTAAATAACAAAACAGGATCAATAATACAATAAAAGTATCTAGAATAAAGATACTGATTCAAATTATCAATTTTTAATATTATATACTTTAAAAAATCTCCTATTTTATCAATCTGTCTTTCACTCCAACAAATATTTATTATTCTTTAATTTATTTTAGCAAATCAAGTGACTAATTGAACAACTTTTTGTTGCGATAAAGTTATTAAACTTGTTTGTATTAACATCGTTGAAATACATTATTTATTTAGAATAAGATAGTTGAATTAAACTATATAAGGATGTTAAAAAAAAATTTAATTTTCATAAAAAAAAACGAATCATCTAAAAACTAATCTAATAGTGCAGCTTAATTAAGCAATGTTTAATATTGTTCACCATATTAAATACCATATTTCAGATTTTATTAATATTAGTTTACCTAATTATTTTATAGAGTTTGACATTTAGAATAAGTAAATTAATTAGAAAGAAATTTTATGTGTTTCCCTTAAACTATTCAGTACAGTTATTGAACTAGGTTATTTTTTATTCTGCAGAATATATTAAATCTAAATTACTTTGGAGATATTTACTAGACTGGTTTAACATTATTATTGAAATCAGAATTATTGTTGTCTTTTATGCCTATTTTTGATAAAATGTGACTAAGTTGAGAAAGAAGAGGATTTTAGATAGATTGTTAAATAAAACTCCTTGTTTACAAAATAAATATCTCCAAAAAGCAAAATTTCCTATGGTTTTACAAATCATGTTATTAATACTTTATATTATAAGAATGGAATCAAGATTTTGGAAGCGAAAGGAATGGAAAAAAATGAAAATAATTTTTATATTTGTTATTTTATGTTTCATTCATTTTTCATGAAGCAATCTGATTAGACACCATACAATGTAAAGTTCTAAACCAAGACTGGGAAACCCCAATTATTATAATATAGGTTTTACCAATCTCCTAATAAACCTGCAACAGGAATAGGATAACAAACTTTAAAGAATCCTAAATGTCTCTTACATTTTTCCTTGGTTGATAACTCACTATGTTGATATTGAGCAATAACAATAGCTCTAAATTCTTCCATATCTAAGTTTAAGTTTAATGTATATTAGTTAGAATTAATTGATTGTAACTTTTAGTTATAACCAAATGCAACATTGCTAGTAACATTTCCTGTGAATAAATCAGCAACGACAGCTGTTCTAACGGCTACTAAGTCTGGGATTGAAGATTCTCCATAAACTGTCAATAAGACTGGAACTATAAATGTGTCAGCAACTGAAAAGATAGTTGTATTTTATTCAACGTTTTATTCAACAAGGAATCCATAACTGAAATCAGCTCCAACTCCAACTGTAAATCCTTACACTACCAAATCAGTTTAGAAAAGTGAAATATTTTACATTCCATTAAGTTCAATATCTCTAAATGGCTATCCTGTATAATTAAGGTTAGAATTGATAATTTCAAATAAGCACATTCCTTCCATTGCTACACAGAATTTAATATTTAAGTCAGCAATTCCATTACCTGCTGTTCCCTTAAGTGCTAAATCTAATTATAGTTTAGTTCCTTTGACTGTAAAAGTTAAAACTGTCTTTGAGAAGTCAATTAAACCATTTGAAGGACAATGTAAGGAACTATTTGGAATTGTTTCAGAGCCAATAAGTAATCTTTTTTAATCTGCCTTCTACTTCATTTCATACATATTTAAAGTTTTCTTTTATTTGTTTTAGATTAGTCTATCTTAAATAGAGGCCAATGAGTAAGTTTGGATATTTTGTTTACTTTAAATGTCAGAAAGAAGTTATGCATATTTTAAATCAATAGTAGAATTTCTTAAATTCAAGCTTGATTCATCTGAAACTATTGTTTTATAAGAATATTCAACGTTTGCTCCTTCAGGTATAACAGAGTGATCCATCACAATGTTTACTGAAATTTAAGAGGACACAATTTCTTTTTATCTATTCAATGAAATTGTTTAGTTCTATGAAAAGTTATCTCCAATTAAGAAATCTTCATTCAAACAGTCTTCATGTGTAACCTATTTGGTAATCTTGGTATTTCCAAACCAACTCTATTCTATATTTCTTTTAGAAATAAATTAATATTTTCCAATAATATATGGGTTTTAAACTTCATTCAAATGAAAATGTGTTTCTTAAACATTCTGGCCTAAATGTTAGATAGTTGCGATCAAAGTTTATAACATAAGACCTTTTAAAGAAGGGGATACACCAATATCAACAACTTAACCATTTTAATTATCAGTTACGTATGTGACGATGGGAATTTCCTCATAGCAAGGACCGTAACAACCTTCAGGTTAATCTTAAAGAACACGAAGATTTCTTGATAATTCTTGAGAGATATTCAAATTGGCATCAAATAAATTATCGGAAACAGTTGTACCATTAGCGTAAGTTGTATTTTGATTAACCTTTAATCCATCTAAAATCAGTATATGGGTTGTATTTTATTGATTAGTGTCTACAGTGACAGAAGTTGTGTTTGCAGCAATTATTGTGCAATTATTTTAACCTGTAGATACTTAATACACACATAATTAATCTTAAGAATAATATGAACTTCTTTAGTTCAATGCATAAGTTGGAACACTTTCGCCTTTAGGTGCGAAGACGATTGTAAGACTCAAAACACCGGCAAGAATCAAACCAGCGATTAATGCTTGTCTGAAACGAACCTATTTCTTTTGTTAGGAATCTTTTAACAGCATTGTTTCTGCAGGAGCAATATCAAATGAATTTTGTGTTTACATTAAATTTTAAATCTTTTTCGAAAATATTTTACATTTTATAATAGAGAACAGATGCCGTATCTTTTATAATATATTTAATTAATTTTTTGTTTCAAATGCTTTATTTAAATAAATATTCAAAGTGAAGTTATTTATTAATCGTCACATCAAACAAATTAATGGAATTCAATACTCTTGAGGACAAGAATTCTAATCTAAAAAATTTTTAGATTTATTTAAAAAGAGAACATTTTTATTAGTGATTATAACTAATTATCAATGTAATATTTACATAAGTTATCAAGGAATTCGTTTTCTGATATTCATTTAATAATATTATTAATGCTTCATTTTATAAAAAATTACACCATAAATAAATTTCTATATATTCTTAAAAAATTTCATTTATATATTATAAAGATAAAATGATAAGTTTGCAATGAACTTGAATTATATAAATAATAAATCATATCACCTTTATCTCACTACTTTTTCAAAAATTTTACCTAATTCAGTTATTTAAAGATATTTTAAATAAATGTTCTTCTAATTAACAACCCAAGTAAATTCAGATATTAATAAGTATATTTAGAAGTCACCATATAAAAATATAATATATTTATTATTTTTGGTTGATATTTGTGAATATAAATCATTTCCTTATAAACTATTACTTTTTAATTTATCAAATAAGTACATTTCTCCAAAAATTGCTAGAAAGCAAAATACCATTACTTTTAAAACCATATATTGAAAAAATTTATTATATTGCTTCGAATACCTTTCAGACAGAAATTAATTGTATTATTTATATAATATATTAATTTATTTAAAGTTCTAGATTTTATAAAAATTCTCTAATTGAAATAATTTAATTATTTTCTCAATTTCTATTCTTAAATTGTATTTTGTAGTTGGAATCAAAGAAATGTAGTAGATCAATTATTAAAAACAAAGATATCTATGATTTTTTTCCCTAATTTTAATGAAAGTAATAGATACATTTAGATATATTATTCCTTAAGAAATTGAGTATTCATTCAACATTTAAAGCTTTTTATAAATAGCAGGCAATTAACGAAAGAATAATGTATTTTACCTTAATAACAATTCTTGGTTGTAAATCAAAATCTAACCAGAAAGGAAATAATAGGCTCTTTTCTAGGTTATCTATTTCTTTAAGCTGTTTATTTTTTTATTTATTCTATTATACATAAATTTGAACAATTTTTATGTAATAGCATCAGTAAATTTTATTTAATTTATGAATGAGTTTAAATATTATCATTTATCAGAAAAAAATATATAATTTAAACTTTTTATATTATATATTTATTTTGAAATTAAAATAAAACACTTATTTCTCCAAATATAAGAATCCTTAATTTGAATTTTTAATGAGTAAAAATGAGGGCAAATTGAGTTAATATAATAAACTAACTACTAAAATTATTATTCAATTTTTAGGCACTTTTTTTGAATATTTTATCAATTTCTGGAATGACCCATTCTGGATCTCCTTAATTTTTATTAATTGGTTTTGATATGCACCTGTATTAAATTTGTCACTTATTTACTTAGTTTTACTTTCTTACTAATGTCAATTTTAATTTGAGGTAATTTTTACTCAAAAAATTTTTTACTGAAAATCAATCCATCATATTCATAGACCAAAGGTAACTAAATAATTATTTACCATACATACTTAATTAATTTTGATTGATTTTGAAATTATATTCATTTCTATTCTTTTATTTTTTAAACTCAATCTCAACTTAAGTACTCTTTTCTAACTATTGAAAATTCATCATACAAAGTTCTAAGTTTAATTAAACTAAATAACGATTTATGAAATGAATTCATTTACAATTTTTTATCTTTTTATTGATTTGTAAATGTAATTCTAATTAAGTAAGTTTGATTTTTGGATTATTATTTATATATAGAATAAATTTTTATATGAATATTTAATAGATTTATTTTTACTTCAAACTAATTATCAAATTAGGATGATGTATGCAATGTTAGATTGTTTCTTAAATTCTAAAATAGCTACTGTCTGAAAATCAAAATTAAAATAATAGAAATTATTTATAAGAAAGCCATATTGAAGTTATGATTTTGATTTCTAAAAAAAGGAAGTGTATAAAATATATACATCTTGACTTTCCACATCTATTTTGCTAGCCCAAAAATTTGAAGAATTAGAAAATCTTTTTTACTTGATTTATGTCAGTAAGCGAATAAAGAACCATTAACCTTGCAACATTCTTATCTACTGTCAGGCATGTTGGTTAGAGTTGATTTATTATTTATTATTGAATTGTAAACTATAAGATTTTTTTTGATAAAGGAGACTTAGGAACAAAGAGTTTGAGCTTTTAAGGGCTTTTTATAATTTTCAAATATAAAACTATAATGTGAGGGAAACAAACATATATTTAGTATTATCTACATATTTAAGCAAAGAGAATATTCAAATGATATATGGAGGTTATGAAATTAAAAACACTATTAAGAATTGAAAATTCACTTCAAGATATTATCAAATACATTGATGCTTTATCTTATATTTCAAGAGGATAGTTCTATAATAAGGTTATATAAATAGGGGAATTGAAAGTTGAAGTGGGTTCTTGGGGTGTAAATGTGAAATTGTTTAAATCAATCCAGTGCTTAATTTATATTCATTTTTTAAGTCACTAACTTTATAACTATTTTGGATTAATATAATAATTAACAATAATTTCATCAACATCATACTCGAAATTTTATAATCATAGTTAATGTCATAATTTGAGATTTCAACCATTAAATTTAAAGAATCAGTGAATTTTAAACAGACTAATGAATAAGTTTGACATATTGTTCTCAAAGGTAAATATTAACTCAGAACCACTTTAACTTCATTAAAATTCTCTCGTACATTTTTAAATTGATGTGTATAGTATTAGTATTTCTCATTTAACAAGAAAAAATATCCTGATGAACTTCTTCTATAAGGATAAACCAATTTATCATAGGATATTACATCCACAATTAACGTTATCAATTAAAATCTAAATAAAAATTCAAGATTTTTAGTAATCAATTCTCTAAACGGAAATTAAATATCAATAATATAATTTAATAATACTTTTTTCAAAATTTAATCAATATTCATCTAAAATGGATTCAATTTAAATTTTCACTTAAAATTACCAATAATTTTCTTCTTAGTTAATTAATATTCGTATTGAATAAAAACAAGTTTATTTTTTTTATTTCATATTGTGAATTTTTGAATCTACAAATTGATGAAATGTAGATAATATTTCAAAATTTTCTATTATCTTAATAAGATTTTAAAAAAGTGCCTAAAATACAATTATTTTTCAATTTCACTATTTGTATTTTTGATTGAAATCCTTTTTTAGCATTATTAATATTATATAATGTCAATTATTTAAAATCAACTTGATTCAATCTAATCAGCTTTTCTCAGTTACCAAAATAAACCTTGAATATCATTATGAATTAAATGGAATATATAATCAATTCTATGAAAAATAAATAAATTTTAATATTATTAATTATCTTATGCTTTGCTAATAAAAACAAAAATAATTGAAGGAGCTTTAGATTTCTAAATCTGAATTTTTAAGATGTATATTTATTCAATAGTTATCGCCTTGATTGAACCAAAGAAATTGGCGTGGTGATTTATTAATTAGTATTCAATCTGTAAAATGAATTTGAGATTACAAACATGGAAACTTATAAAAGTGAGAATACCAGATATGTAGAAAATTATTTTGATTTTGAAGAAAGCGCCCACTTAAAATTTAATAAATTATTCTTATTTAGTTGTGAGTTTGAATAAATATCTATTGCCCGATAAATGGTTTCAAAGTATAAACAATTTTAAAGCGGAGCATTCTATGAAGGCATACTGTTTACTATCTGTTGACGCCCTGACTTCTTTTAACTACTAAACTTATCAACATTTTTCTAATTCTATAAGGGGGATGTTAGTGAAATAATAGGATTATCCTTCTATATCATGTTAATTAATTACATTTATGACCCCCTATTGTATCACAAAAGTATTTTTCATCATCTGTTCTACATGATTATTTATTGCCAGATGTTATTCTTCTGGCATACTATGTAGACGTGTAATGTTCTGTTATAAATTACCAGCATGCTGTACTTTCTAATGATAGCATATAATTTATAAGGTTAAGGTATAAACATCCATAATTCCATATGAATATGGATTTGCTGTTAAACTTGATTCGTTGTTATATTTGAATTCCCTAAAATGCATATTAGTATGAATCTGGTTCAACTTTTTCTGTATATTCTGTTAGTACGTTTTATTACCATAATCATGCCCCCTCTATAAGTAAAAATCAATATATTTCTGTCTTTCAGTACCTCAAAATTGAGTGCAATTATCTAGCTTAGTGACGATATAATTAATTCATTACATATGTGTTTGAACCTTGGGATATATTTAAGATTCATATGTGGACTACGACATATTACCTTCTTAGGACATTCAGCTTTCTGTAATTGTTATTTGAGTTTAATCTTGTTTAGGGTAGTATGTGATCAGACTGTTACTGTAGCATTGTCTATGGCCGTCCCTAAAGATGTGCCTATAGAGCCAACTCCTATTCAATGTAAAATTCCCTTTTAGTTTGATCCTTATTGACTTTTGGTATGGGTTAGACTGCTGCGATTATCTGTTCCCAATGTGCCTCTGAGTAATTATCATCTATCTACATTTGAATCTGTTATTTTCTAATTTTTATTGTACCTACTATCTAATCAAACTATCTAAAATATTCCTAATAACATGTACTAACCACAATTATTTTATTCTTGTCTATATCATTAAGGCTAAAATAGTCCCAAGTTATGTATAAATTTCCTTTCTATGTGGTATTATTTCAACCTCATTGATTTCACATAATATATGATGTGATAGTCCTTCATTATTGTCTGCCTAAGTATTGAAACTATGTCTGGTTATTATTTTTAAATTCCAATTTTAGTTTTTGATTAGGTATAAATGTTAAATCTTTTTCAATTAAATCTTTTAAAAAAATCTCCCCATGTCGTTCTATCCTTTGTGAGTTATATTTTAATATCTACGACTATTGGTATTTTAAGTTCTGAGTATTTGAGCCATTATTGGTTAATCATAAATGAGGCTTTCTTTTCCTAATAAATTTATTCTATCATATTCATTAGTCTCTTTTCGGACTTACGATTCTCTTTAAATACTCTACGTATTTCCTGTGTTATCATTGCTGCTTTTTGTCCCTCTAAAAGATTTTTGTGTCTTTCGTCAAGAAAATAATATTAAAGAATTTTTTCTTTATAAATTTCAGCCTATATCGCCTTCTTCACTTATTCTGCCTGCAGAGCAGACATAAAGGCTCTTATGCCTTGTTAGAAGTGAGACTTCTTTATTCGGACTCCTGCCACGACTATCAGACCTTTTGGGAATCGATTCTTGGATAACCTCATTTTAAATTTTATTTTTTATTGTCTATTGATTATTAAATTTTAACTTATACTACTTTATTTTTTGTCTAATTTGGATCTAAGACAACCAAATTGATTACTTGGTCATGATTATTCTAAAAAATAAAATCTTTTTCTTTTGATTCATTTTAGGCTTAAACATTTAATAAAAATATATTAAATTAAAATTTAAATTAATTTTGCATTTATTAATAAAAAATTCAACTTGTTAAGAAATTCAAATAAAAAAGACCTTTTCCAAGATTAGATTTTTTATTTTTTTTACCTTTCGAATATATACATCATTATTAGAATTTCACTTAATATTAGAATATATTTAAAGTATTAAGACCTAGATTTAATTATATTATTTAAGAAAAAAAATTAATTTCCTCAATCTTTAATATTACTTATTAAGGATGATTATAGACAAATGAATTTGAAATTAAAACTAATAAATTTTAAATAGATAGTAACTTGAGTTTGAAAACATATTGATCTTAGAATTAAAACTATGAATTGTTTACCTGTGTTAAAATTATGTAATGTCAATTATTTTTTTCAGTTATTGGAAATCATGCATAAATTTACATCTATACGAGAATAAATAGGGCAATATAATAAGTTGGAGATAATTCCCTCTAGATGAATTATTTAAATATTAAATTCAAAATTATCAAATTGTTTCTAAATATTATTTTCAAACTATTATGGAGAGGATGAATGAAAAGATAAACAAAAATTCAGACCTTTTGACATTTTTTTGAGAAAAATTTGGAACAGGCCTATTTTGTTTGCCAAGGAATAAAATTATTATATCACTGCTTATTGTTGAAAAGATTGATTGAGAATACTTTTTATAAATGGAGCAGCCCAAATCTTTTAAATTATTTAATATTTGATAAAGATTGTGTTAGATTCATTAGTTATTATTAGCAAGAATCATGTCTAATGTCAATAATTTGATTTTGATTAAGAAACCTTAAAGTAAAAAATATTTGTATTCATTTAAGATCAGAATTTGGAATCAGCTTATAACATGTCGGTTATTTATACTAAAGCTAAAGAGTTAAAAAGGATTTCAGAAGTAGAATAGATAATAGAATTTAAAACTATGTCATGATGTAAGTATTAGTAATAAATTTGCAATCAAGCTAATTTTAAAAAGAAATAATAATATTAATTTAGAAATTATAGTTATGAAGATATTATTTGAGTTTGCAAATGAATAAATTTTAATTTATGAAATAATCATTGAAGCATTATAAGATTTCACAAATAATTAATAAATATGGATTAAATTATTTGAATCAATCATTAATAATGGACAAAGAGTAACGTATCTAATTTTAGAAAAATTTTAAAGCTTTTTATACTTTGATTAAAATATTCTGCTTTTAAATCATTAAAAACAGAATTATAGAATGATTAGATTCACGACATTTTAATATAAAGTTCAAAAACCAATTAAATCATCCCAAATGATTTAGTAGAGAGAATGGTTATATTCAATTAAAAGATGAAACTCTTTAATTTTTTGTTTCTTATGGATAAAGAGACTATAAGTTATCAAGGAATGTTATAATGTAGATTTAAATTAGATTGGAAAACCAAGCAAAATTAAGAATTAAAAATGCAATTAACTCTAATTTTTTAAATAAATAAAATTTAATAAGATCCTAAAGCTTTTGATATTGTTATAAATGAGATAATTCAAGAATTAAATTTTTAAGGTGCTCAACCATTTTTTATGTAAACTTCAAGTTAGATAAAGAAGAGAGGTTATTTAAATAATTAATTAATTGAATCATCATTTAAATCAATTTAAAAGCAAACTTGTTCCAATAAACCTGTAAAATAGAATTTAGTTATAATACCTAAAAATTCTTTAGAATAAAAACCTAATAAGATACATTTGATTTACTAAAAATAAATTAATAAAATTCTACAAAATTTAAGCTTTCAAAAGTGAAAGTTTAATATCACAAATTTTAATAAACTTAAAGACAAAAGTTGTGTTTATCTAACACCTTTAACTAAGATCTATATAAAAGATTTAAAAAAATTATTTTAAGTTTAAGTAAAAAAAAAGTTAATATTAAGGGTATTGCGTTAGAATAAATTGTTAATTCTAATGACAAAGAATTTTAACGCTAAGTTATTTAAGATATTGCTTCTTATTTAGAAATTTCAGATTCTATTTAAGTAACTTCGAGGTTAAAATTAAATTTAAAACTTTTTAAAAATGTTTTTAATTATTCTAAAATCAATTTTTCATGAAACCGGATAACTAGAATTATTTATTTAAATAGCTATTTTAGTATATAAACATTACAAATGCTTTAGATAATAACTCGTGGATAAATGATATTTTATTCCTTTTTGAGGGAGATGATGCTAGGAGAACAGAATGCAAATCTAAAGATTAAATTCTAAGATTATAAATGGATGTAAATTCTTTTAAAAAATTTCTATAAGAAACCTTGATATAAAGAATGCTAAATTATTTATGGATTTCTTACCATTTTGTTAATTATTTAATTTTAAATTTAATAAAACTAATTTACTGGCTATCAAATAAATTGATTTCAGTTCTAAAGTTAAATTCATAATATTAAATAAGATGATCTAAAATAAGTTAATAAACTCCTAAGGTAAAAAGAAATTCAATTTTTTGTAAATTGTAAAAATTAAGTTAGGATCAATTTATAACCTTAACAAAAAACAGTGGTTTAAATTAATAATATTTAATATTATTTCTAAATAAGAGCGCATTGAGTTATAAATGAAGTGCATATTATTTATCATAATATTAAATGAAAAGGCTCCTCGTTAATCAAGATTAGAATTTCTGAGTTCAGTATTTATAGGAAGAGATCTCCAAATATAGGCTCAATTGGAATCTTGTATCGTATATTTTATATGTGATTAATCAAACTTAATATTAGAATCAAAAGAAAGAACTTATCAAACTCTATTTTCTGAAGGGAATTAAGTAGTTAATTAAAGTAAT